>JBAIZL010000006.1:116567968-116802968 GCA_036971475.1 Prosapia bicincta
TTGATAATGTCAGCAAGTGTTATTTAACAATTAAATATATATATATATATATATATATATATATGTATTTATATGTATATATACATACATACATACATATATATATATATATATATAAATATCGCAATATGTTTTTTTGTGTTGTCAAATTTTGCTAGTTATTGTATTAATAATAATCACTTATTTCCTAATATAGATAATATGATACTTATAAAAGAAATTAACAAAGGCCTAAGAATGAATATTTATGAAGCTTTAGAAATACATAAATATAATACTAATAATGAGTTGATAAATGAACAAATACAAGTAAAATCTAAATTCGATAATATATTCAGTGTTTGTAATGTTAGGGCAGCAAAATAAAAAAATTTTAACAACATTGTAATTGATTTGGCATAACTATTTATTTGATCTAATTTGCACATATGTTAATTTTAATTGTTTAATATTCCTGATGATGTTGGTACTGTTATCCAACGAAAAGCTTTGAATTGTAAATTCAAATATAATTCTTGTATTTGTATTTTGACTTTTGTTCTTTATATATATATATATATATATATATATATATATATATATATATATATATATATATATATATATATATATATATATATATATATATGCTGATACGTACTCCTTCACGGATGGAAAAATATGATAAATAGTTATTATCTGGAGTACATCCGTTCATTCTGCAGTTCATAAATTCGCAGTTCCGACGTTTCGCCAGAATCTCATTTAGCATTGACGAGGTGAACCCAACAACAGTTGACTCGCTCTTTAACAATAGTACTAATCAACAATAGTACTATTCTTTAAATGTTTGTATGAAGTGGTCTTTATATAGTTTAAAAAATAAAATTAAACCAAATGTATGTATGTATGTATGTATGTATGTATGTATGTGTATATATATATATATATATATATATATATATATATATATATGTATGTATGTATGTATGTATGTATGTAGCTAATAACACTTTCATGAACAAGAATGTTTATTTTATTTTTCCTTATACATTGAACATTTTTACTGATTGGTAGTATCATCATTATCAAAACTTGCTAAGTACCTTATAGTTCTATGACTACAACTGGAGCAAGTTTTGAAAATGCTGATACTACCAATAAGCAAAAATCTTCAATGTATAAAAAAAATATAAAATACAAATTCTTAGTTGATTTCATTTTCACGTGAGCTACTAGTTTTCACTAAAACACTTGTAAATATTTACAAACTTGCCATAGTAGCACTTACTTATACTGTAGTTGTTGAGGATAGCCGTTTCGGGAGATGTGTCACATTATCACCTCAGACCGTAACTCAACTTAGTCCTCAACAAATATAAGTAAGTGCTACTATTGGCAAGTTTACAAATTCTTGTTTAGGAAAGTGTTATTTAACAATATATGCATATACGTATATAACAAGAAAAAGAATTTCATCCAAGGTTTACAATATATATATATATATATATATATATATATATATATATATATATATATATATATATATATATATATATATACTGCCACTAAGACGAATTCTACCTAGCACCTTGCTTTCTGAGGGCGGATGAGATGTCTGGTTTTTTCAGTGAACGACACCGAATATTTTAGTGCTGCTGATGATGTGCAGCTAAGTTGCTTTAGAACCAGGTCCAAAGGCTTATTGCGCCTGTCGACAAACGTTCACGCTAAGAGCCAGCCGTAGAGCTGGCAGGGTTCTTGTGTTGCCGAAGCAGCTCGAAGTGATTCACTGCTGCAGCGACGGCCTCCTCTCTCACGCTGAGAGCCAGCCGTAGAGCTGGCAGGGTTCTTGTGTTGCCGAAGCAGCTCGAAGTGATTCACTGCTGCAGCGACGGCCTCCTCTCTCACGCTGAGAGCCAGCCGTAGAGCTGGCAGGGTTCTTGTGTTGCCGAAGCAGCTCGAACTGATTCACTGCTGCAGCGACGGCCTCCTCTCTCACGCTGAGAGCCAGCCGTAGAGCTGGCAGGGTTCTTGTGTTGCCGAAGCAGCTCTAAGTGATTCACTGCTGCAGCGACGGCCTCCTCTCTCACGCTAAGAGCCAGCCGTAGAGCTGGCAGGGTTCTTGTGTTGCCGAAGCAGCTCGAAATGATTCACTGCTGCAGCGACGGCCTCCTCTCTCACGCTGAGAGCCAGCCGTAGAGCTGGCAGAGTTCTTGTGTTGCCGAAGCAGCTCGAAGTGATTCACTGCTGCAGCGATGGCCTCCTCTCTCACGCTAAGAGCCAGCCTTAGAGCTGGCAGGGTTCTTGTGTTGCTGAAGCAGCTCGAAGTGATTCACTGCTGCAGCGACGGCCTCCTCTCTCACGCTGAGAACCAGCCGTAGAGCTGGCAGGGTTCTTGTGTTGCTGAAGCAGCTCGAAGTCATTCACTGCTGCAGCGACGGCCTCCTCTCTCACGCTGAGAGGCAGCCGTAGAGCTGATAGGGTTATTGTGTTGCTGAAGCAGCTCGAAGTGATTCACTGCTGCAGCGACGGCCTCCTCTCTCACGCTGAGAGCCAGCCGTAGAGCTGATAGGATTATTGTGTTGCTGAAGCAGCTCGAAGTGATTCACTGCTGCAGCGACGGCCTCCTCTCTCACGCTAAGAGCCAGCCGTAGAGCTGGCAGGGTTCTTGTGTTGCCGAAGCAGCTCGAAGTGATTCACTGCTGCAGCGACGGCCTCCTCTCTCACGCTAAGAGCCAGCCGTAGAGCTGGCAGGGTTCTTGTGTTGCCGAAGCAGCTCGAAGTGATTCACTGCTGCAGCGACGGCCTCCTCTCTCACGCTGAGAGCCAGCCGTAGAGCTGGCAGGGTTCTTGTGTTGCCGAAGCAGCTCGAAGTGATTCACTGCTGCAGCGATGGCCTCCTCTCTCACGCTAAGAGCCAGCCTTAGAGCTGGCAGGGTTCTTGTGTTGCTGAAGCAGCTCGAAGTGATTCACTGCTGCAGCGACGGCCTCCTCTCTCACGCTGAGAACCAGCCGTAGAGCTGGCAGGGTTCTTGTGTTGCCGAAGCAGCTCGAAGTGATTCACTGCTGCAGCGATGGCCTCCTCTCTCACGCTAAGAGCCAGCCGTAGAGCTGGCAGGGTTCTTGTGTTGCCGAAGCAGCTCGAAGTGATTCACAGCTCCAGCGACGGCCTCCTCTCTCACGCTGAGAGCCAGCCGTAGAGCTGGCAGGGTTCTTGTGTTGCCGAAGCAGCTCGAAGTGATTCACTGCTGCAGCGACGGCCTCCTCTCTCACGCTGAGAGCCAGCCGTAGAGCTGGCAGCGTTCTTGTGTTGCCGAAGCAGCTCGAAGTGATTCACTGCTGCAGCGACGGCCTCCTCTCTCACGCTGAGAGCCAGACCTAGAGCTGATAGGGTTATTGTGTTGCTGAAGCAGCTCGAAGTGATTCACTGCTGCAGCGACGGCCTCCTCTCTCACGCTGAGAGCCAGCCGTAGAGCTGATAGGGTTATTGTGTTGCTGAAGCAGCTCGAAGTGATTCACTGCTACAGCGACGGCCTCCTCTCTCACGCTGAGAGCCAGCCTTAGAGCTGGCAGGGTTTTTGTGTTGCTGAAGCAGCTCGAAGTAATTCACTGCTGCAGCGACGGCCTCCTTTCTCACGCTGAGAGCCAGCCGTAGAGCTGGTAGGGTTCTTGTGTTGCTGAAGCAACTTCAAGTGATTCACTGCTGCAGCGACGGCCTCCTCTCTCACGCTTTTCATCTTAATGCTTCTATGTATTTCAGAGTTTCGGGCGAACCACGGAGCCACCGTATGGTTCTCAAATCTTTATTTTGGGTTGGAAAATTCCTGCTCTTGGTGCATCCACAGAGTGGCAAACTCTACGTCCCAACGGGCCTGAGCACTTACTTGACACCAGCAATTTATTATTTGCTCTCATCTCAGAATACAGATCCATGAACATCGCTGACCTTTTATACTGGATTTCGTGTCCCTTTGTTTCTTCTCGTGGATTCTCAATTCAGTAAAGCGTAGAGAAAACTAAAGGATACTTTCTTTACCCTTTCAATCTTACATTATATTTTTATTTAGTTTACCTATTAATAGATTTATTAATTAAAAAGAAAATATTAATTATTTTGCCTACAAATTAAGTTGAAATATTTAGAATTGTTTTTCAATTTTATTTGTAGGTTTACAGAAGGAATGATCAATTATTGATTTTTTAATAAATTAAATTTCATTTCCAAATGTATTAATTTGTTTAGGATTTTTCATTTAATTTTTTATTGTAATTGTTATTGTTTGTAGTCCTAAAATTACGTTTTCACTTAATTTCTATGTAACAATTCAGGATTAAAAAATAACACGAAAACACTTTTGTGGACACACTGAGATCACAGTCCTTCAAGTACAATCTTCTTTTATAACTTTGATTTTAAACTAAAACTTGAGACATTTCATAACAAAGGCAGAGTTATTCCTTGCTAAATAAAGGGGCGTTTAGTACGGAATGAATAATGCATGAATGAGTCTTTATTTTTGTTGTACATAAAATAGTTCAACATATGTGAATGAACTCCGTTACCAATATACTAAGCCATTAGGTTTATAAAGGTTAATTTTAATTGGTTATGTAAGCCCATGCATAATCAAGGTTTATACCTGCAAAAGTTTACTAAATAAAAAAACAAACCAGTATGCTTACCTCTTAGACTTGAGCGACGATATATCCCTTAAGGACGTGGTAGAGATGGATTGTGATGCAGTCAGGTTCCTGGAGGAACAAGCCTTCCTGGTGCTCTGTAGCGGTTGGCATGGCGAGTTCAAGGATATCCCTGCAAACACTTTGCTCTTTACTTCCTTCAACCTACTCGGCTTGGAGCGTTCCTCTGCTTTCCCCTGAGCAATCTTGTTCATCACTGCGTCCCACCGTCCTTTCCTCGGCGTCTTCACACTCCTCGTCGCCGGTCGTCGATTCTCTTGGTTTTCGTCTTTCGTATTGATTTTCGTGTTTGGCTGGGAAGACTTGGGCTTCTTGTTTTTGTCTTCCCAGTTCATCATATCGACGGTTTCCATCGGTATCGTGACGGCAAGGTTCTTTATCGTATTCACCTGTTCCATTATGAGGCTTGTGAATTCGGCTGTAGAAATTCTCTGACTGTTTTCTCTGACTGACGATTTCGATGAGACAGTCCTCGTTGAACCTTCAGGAGAGAAGTCCTTCTCTTCTTGATTCACTTCGGCGTTTGTCTTCTCTTCCGGAACAGGTTCCTCGACTTTTCTTTCCAAATCGGAATAGATGCCGCTAGAGTCCATTTCCTCGGTGTTTTGAACGAATCTCTGGTCTTGCTGGAACAAGTTGTTAGCAACACCGGATACTCCGCCGTACAGCGTGCCATCTATGATCTGCGCTTTCCTGTCTCCTCTGCCCGTACCGGAACCCATCTGGGCTACATCGTCATGCATGTCGGCATCGCTTTCCGTAAAGAAATCGGAGTCAGTCATCGGGTCCATTTTGGCCTTCACCATCTGATGGGCCAGTGGCGAATGATCCGCTCCACGACTTCCGGGTCGGCTCCATTCTCCGTCACCTTGGTATCCGTTGTCCAGACTAGTGATGCTCGTCACGCTCGTTATAAACGGAGGTGGAAGAACGTGCCTCGATGGGCCTGCCGTCGATGCTTCCTCTTTATGGTTGTCTACCTTATCCATCGGTAAATCCTCCAGAGACGGTGTTCTATTGATCCTTATAAAATCACTCACAGTTTCTGTCCCCGTTTCATAAGACATTGCTAGATCTGAAGTTTTTTTTGAAAGATGGCTGTCACTCATTTCCGTATCCTCTGATAAATCCTTAACAACATCCTGCTCCATTTGTTCTCTTTGAGGTTCTTCACAGTCGTTTTGTGATTTAGATTCTACAATTTTCACTTCAGCTTTTTGTTCCGCATAACTGTCATCGCATTGCATTTCCAAAGAAGCTCTTTTCGAACAGTTTCTCAATTTAATTTTATCTTCTTCAAAATCTTGAAGTACAAAGGTCTGGATATTTTCTGGAGACGGTGTACGATGAAAACCGTGGTCGTTGCTTAAAGGGAAATCTGATGCCATTTGGTCTGGTGTAAGTATTCCCAAACTGTCATCGAAATCTATCGAGCTGTGTTTACTAAGGTCTAGAGATATGTTGTGATCATGTAAGGAGCTGAGACCTCTCACAGATGGTACCAAAGATCCTGCCGACGACGAGTGTTGCGAGCCTAGCGTCCATTCCCACAGCGGAAGTCCGCCACTCGTCGTGCTGCTTGGCGTTGGAGTCGAAATTTGGCTAACAGACTGAACACTTCCGGGGAATTTAGACTGTTCCTTGCCGATGTTATCTATTTTTGCGTCTTCCGTCCAACCATTTTCTATACGAGCACCTGCAGAGTTTCTTTTCTCTTTTAACAAACCATATAACCCTGCGTCAGATACATCGTCGATTAAAGTGACCTTGGCAACAGGGGCCAGTACTCCATGCTGAGCAGGACACTTGAAGTACTGCACTCCTCGAACCGTACCATCTGCAAGTCCTGAAGACCCTTCCAGCTCGACACCGCACCACAGCCCGTTGTCTACACTACCCACGAATCTCAGATCCCCGTTAGTCTGTCCAGGCACGCATACTTTTTTACCAATATGAGCGGAAGAAATTTGCAGATCTGAACCTTTACTTCGCAACGATTCGCTGGGCAGTTCGGGAACGTTAAGAGACTCGAAGAACCTGGAAGGTCGTTGCGGGATGGATACTTGTTCCGAAATCGGTTGCGCTCGTGGTTTAGATGATTTTCTCGAGTTAGGACCTCCTAAGATGCCCAGTATCATTGAGGTAGAGTGAGAGCGATGTTTGGAGTTTGATTCCGATGAGAGGTGAGCGCGGACTTTGTTAGAGAGGTTTGCCAATGGTCTGGAAAGCCTGGAAGTGAGAGGTTTCGGGTTGCTTGAACTGGAGAACACTGGTATCTTACTGTCACCGGAGCCCTGAAACAAACAAAACACCGTTTTTAAAAACAATAATTTTGCGGAATTAGAAACTATATCTACGTAAAATAATAAAGTAACCTATAATTTTAAATTCCTTTAGTAGCTTTTCTTATCGAACATAAATTTAAAAGTAAATCGAATAGTTTCTGATACTGAGTTCACACAAAAAGACAAGATATAAAAACTCTTTTTTATATCTTTAATTTTTGCTATTAGGTTACAACTTGTTCGCATATTCAATCGTTGTTAAATAACTTTTATTCATACACTCAAGTTTAAATACATTTTTTTTTAAACTTGTACTGGATACTTGATGTTAATACAGTTTTTTCAGATATTAACTAATTAAATATAATAAATTAATTTTGTTTTGTATTGGAATAAAATATTTAACATAAAGGGCAAAATATGCAATATAGTTATTTCGTCCCAATTGACGTAAAATGAGCGATAATATAAGATTTCATAAAACAAATGATTTTATATAATAGGTTTGTTGTAGAACAACTGTTATACAGGTTATGTTACTTTATTTATATTAATTGCAATTATTTAATAAAAAGTAACTAAAATAAAAAAAAAATTGTTGACCTAAGTAGGAATTGACTTTAAAAAAACTTTTGGTATATATTAGGCTTCTTGTTATAATCATTTATAGTGAAATCGTCGTTAATATTAAGCGTCAACAACCATGCATTAATGAAGAGCTAAATCTGTCGATAAGTGATGTTCTAATGAGCTAGGGAAATTAATAAATCATGTACCGTATTTATCATAACTGTAATTCACACACCAAAGTAAATTCTAAAATATGTTTTAATGGATTAAAGTGATGAATTAGATTATTTAATGTCAATGCATAAGTTAATATTCTTTCTTTGCCAAATCTTTTCAGGCTCGCCGTGGTCTGAACCTAGATATCCAATTCAGAGCTATCAAAGTCAGTAACCACCTATCGAATATTACACAAATAGTTTGTAACTTGCAGATGATACTTTGCGAGGATATACGAGGCGTGAAAGATTCTCTCACTTTAAAAGGTTTCTCTGCAAACATTGGAAGTAGGTCCCAGGAGTAATAAACAGTATTTGAATAAGTTAGTTAAAACAAGATTCTCGAAAAGGAATCGTTTTCAAATTTATATGAACTATATAAATTCGGTTCTAAGAGTTTTGTGCTGAATATTTCTCGAGAGTAATTTTGACATTTGTTGTTGAAATATATAAGGAGAAATAATACAATGCAAGTCATTCAACAATACTGTCTGTACTGGCTGTAAGCTAAAGTTTAACAAAAACATGCGTTTATTCCTGTTTTATGATAAATTTCTATACACGTATTTGTTTCTGTACTACGTTTGCAAACATGTCTAGAACATTGTTTTTTTTTTTAGTTTAGAGGTAACGTTTGAGGGCATTAGTACTTAGTGTAAGTGTGCGTAAAGGGCGAATCAATCACGCAATTAGGAAAATGCATTATTCTTAAGGTAACTTTTACTTAGCCGAATTTTACAATATTTATGACTATTAAAGCTGTAATTTCACTATAGAAAATGCTATAGTGTTGCTGTTCTTTTTAAGCTTTAATGTTTATATTACTTAATTATTAAGGAAATGAAAAGTCTTTTAAAAAACACTAAAAGACATGTAAACCTACTATGGTAATTTGTACAAAAGCAACTTCCTTCGACCGAGGGAGAATTGAGGGCATGGAGCATTGGGTAAATGACCGTTTTACGTGACGCTGCTGATCGGTGCACGTTTCGTGTTTAACATGCGCCTCTCGTGTACAGCCTACGCACAATTAAGCCACACTTAAGTGCCAGTTTGGGATATATTAAGACGGAACACTGCAGTGTGCACATTAAACATTGTAATGATGGACAGTTACTCCTTACGGAGGAGACAGCAGATGCGAAGTGCAAAACGTGTGTGACTATGCGAACCTTTGTTCACCAGGCAGCTGATTTGCTGGCCGTGTACTGTTAGATCATCCTCAAATACGCACCACTATCTGGCGGCCACTCAATACTCACAAAACGTATTGAATTATTCCAGTAGAAATATCTGAGGGCCATCTCTATTTCAGTAAGAAAATCTGAGGGTCTTCTCCACTCCAGTAGAAATAGCTGAGAGTCTTCTCCATGCCAATAGAAATTTCTGAGGGTCTTCTCTATTTTAGTAGAAAAATCTAAGGGTCTTCTTCATTACAGTAGAAAAATCAGGTTGTTTCCATCCCAATAGAAACATTTGAGGTCTTCTCCATTGCAGTAAGAATTTCTGAGCGTCTTCTCCAATCCAGTAGGAAGAACCGAGGGTCTTCTCCAATCCAATAGGAGCAACCGAGGGTCTTCTCCATTCTAGTAGGAATAACTGAGAGTCTTCTACAATCCAGTAGGAAGGACCGAGGGTCTTCTCCAATCCAATAGGAACAACCGAGGGTCTTCTCCATTCTAGTAGGAATAACTGAGAGTCTTCTACAATCCAGTAGGAAGGACCGAGGGTCTTCTCCAATCCAATAGGAGCAACCGAGGGTCTTCTCCATTCTAGTAGGAATAACTGAGAGTCTTCTACAATCCAGTAGGAAGGACCGAGGGTCTTCTCCAATCCAATAGGAACAACCGAGGGTCTTCTCCATTCTAGTAGGAATAACTGAGAGTCTTCTACAATCCAGTAGGAAGAACCGAGGGTCTTCTCCATTTTAGTGGAAAAATCTGAGTGGCTTCTCCATTTTAGTGGAAAAATCTGAGTGGCTTCTCTATTCTAGTAGGAATAACTGAGAGTCTTCTACAATCCAGTAGGAAGAACCGAGGGTCTTCTCCATTTTAGTGGAAAAATCTGAGTGGCTTCTCCATTTTAGTGGAAAAATCTGAGTGGCTTCTCCATTCTAGTAGGAATAACTGAGAGTCTTCTACAATCCAGTAGGAAGAACCGAGGGTCTTCTCCATTTTAGTGGAAAAATCTGAGTGGCTTCTCTATTCTAGTAGGAATAACTGAGAGTCTTCTACAATCCAGTAGGAAGAACCGAGGGTCTTCTCCATTTTAGTGGAAAAATCTGAGTGGCTTCTCCATTTTAGTGGAAAAATCTGAGTGGCTTCTCTATTCTAGTAGGAATAACTGAGAGTCTTCTACAATCCAGTAGGAAGAACCGACGGTCTTCTCCATTTTAGTGGAAAAATCTGAGTGGCTTCTCCATTTTAGTGGAAAAATCTGAGTGGCTTCTCCATTCTAGTAGGAATAACTGAGAGTCTTCTACAATCCAGTAGGAAGAACCGAGGGTCTTCTCCATTTTAGTGGAAAAATCTGAGTGGCTTCTCCATTTCAGTGGAAGTAGCTAAGGACATCTGGTTTCTCGTCCTGGTTTTTTATTAACACAAGCATCGACTACTTTCCATCTCAATTCATAATTTTCTTCTGTTGGACAATCCGCGACTAAAATAACCTCCTCCATTAAGGCCAACTCATCTTTAGAAACCACCCTTAACTTCTCCTTGGCAAACCTTCATAACCATGTGATTCAATTTCACTAAAATACTCTCACTTTCACAAAATTAAAACCAATCAACGCTTCACAAATGGCTTCAAATTACAAGCATCCTTTCCAATAATTTTACGGTCCTAAAATACAATTTAAATACATTCGTAAAGTAATCCGTTTCAAATTGATCCGTGCATAGTTTGCTATATAAACGTTCGTCGTATTGATGAAGTTCAAATTTACCTAAATGTTTTACCTAACAGATCATTTATTTATCTCAACCCTATCTGTCATCTTATATTGTCGACTGCCCTGAATTTTTTTTACCATTGGTTTTTAAATTTTTCTGCTCTAATCTTCCTTAGGAGAAGAAAAAAATTTCTTATTCCTTACATAGATGTCAGTGTAATCACATTGTAAACGTATCTGTAAAGGCGTCAGTGTAAACATATCTGTAGAGGCGTCCGTGTAAACATATCTGTAGAGGCGTCAGTCTAATCACATTGTAGAGGCGACATTGTAAACGTATCTGTAAAGGCGTCAGTGTAAACATATCTGTAGAGGCGTCAGTGTATACATATCTGTAGAGGCGTCAGTGTAAACATACCTGTAGAGGCGTCAGTGTAAAAATTACCTGTAGAGGCATCGGTGTAAACATATCTGTAGAGGCGTCAGTGTAAACATATCTGTAGAGGCGTCAGTGTAAACATATCTGTAGAGGCGTTAGTGTAAACATATCTGTAGATTCGTCAGTGTAAACATACTTGCAAAGGCTCGGTGTAAACATACATGTATAGGCGTCAGTGTAAACATATCTAAAGAGGTGTCTAAGAGATTTTACAAGAGTTGATTGAGAGCCTATTTTTTAAAAATCTGAATGTTTTAAGGGAAAACAAATTTATGGTAAAAACGCTACAATAATATTAACCCTCAATATTATTAATAACTTTTAATATAAGCTTAGATCATTAAATATGTAAACAATTGCTCAAAGCTTTGCCATGAATTCCATTCAACGTCTTGCCTAAAGATTTATTCTCATTAATAACTGTTAAAATAAATCATCAAGGTGTACTCGACAGCTTACTTTCAATATTTCCAGGTTAAGTTCATAACCAATTCTTGAGAAGTAATCCAATTACGTAATGGACTGCCGCGCACGTGGAATGTACACCTGCGCGCCATAGGCAGTGAAAGTGTTATCGCTAATTGTGAGAAACGGCGGCCTTGAAATGATCAGCTGACTCCCAACAGAACAGCTGTGAGAGTTATATTCACGAAGAGTTTTGTTTGGCTATGTATTTCAATTTCAAGATGTATGTTTAATAGAGAAGTAGTATTTTTAGAGATTATAACTTGTAACTGAAATAGTAAAATTCTATAGAATATAACGATCTATGAAGAGGCGTTTTGAAATAAAAAATCCGTAAAATTTACTTTAAGCTGTACTTTAGCTTTGGAAAATCGATTGTCATGGATATTTTAGAGGATCTGCTGGAGTAGTACTAGGATCTGCTGGATCTAGAGCTCAGAGAGTACTAAACGAACGAATACAGAATGGACAGTAATATGGTTCCGGTAACAGGTGAAATAAATGAGGTCATAATGATACGGGCGGATATACAAAAACAAACTTTCAAAGCAAATCCAAAATCGTAGAGTTTGAAGCTGGTACAACGGTACGAGAATTGGGTAATAGTTTTGGATCAGAAACATTTACCTTTGCTTAATGTCATAAACCTCTTAAATCACAGATCTAATAATATACACACAGACTCGTTCTTTTGTATTTCTCTTGATAAGCTATCTTGTCAAGTGACCTAGAAATAACTCGTTTGTACTATAATTATTAGTGAAAGCCTAAGATTTATCAGTGAAAAACTTTTTTTTAAATCGTCTTCCTTTTAGGAATTATTTACACTTACAATTAATTCCAGATAATTCATTTCTGAGCAAAGAACACGTAGCTTAGATAATTGGACCAATGTGTTTAAGGCGGCTAATTCTTAATAACATGGCGAATTTTGTAGCATATTATGTGAGTGGTTTTAAATGGTGAAACTGCCATGCCTTTGATTGCAGTCCACAAGATGTTGGGCAGAGTGTATACTTTTGTGTAATGATATAGAGAGGTATAGTTTGTTGTAAAACGATGCTGTTTATAATTTGAATATAATGCCATTAGGTTACATATTTTTCTGCTGCACTCATTAATATTTTTCTGACAAAAACCTAACCTAAAAATTGAAATGTTTCCGAAATTCATTTTAAACAGGACCTTTCTGTTTATATCAGCCTATAATGTGTATCTTTATATGATCAGTATATTTATGTATCATCTTTTACCTTTATTTCTTTTTAAAAAAAAGTACCTTTAGACTACTATAGTCTAAACCCCAAACTAAAAAACAGAGTTGCAGGTAAGAGAAACAAAAGAACTAGTTCTGGAATACTTGGTTAGTCTGAACGGAAACGTTGATCTAGATGAAGGTAAACGGAAATATAAGGAGTCAAGCCAAAAATTATAAAGGCAATCCGAGACGGATGTTCTAGGCCCAAGCTCCTTTTTTCCTACCAGAAGCAGAGACATACACTGACGCCTCTACAGGCATATTTACATTGACGCCTCTACAGATATGTTTACAACGAGCCTTTGCAGATATGTTTACACTGACGCCTCTACAAATATGTTTACACTGATATCTGTAGAGATAAGTTTGAATCTGTCTATAACAGAAAAGGAGCCACTAAATGTTACAATCCTAGTTGTACCAAATCCATAATCTAATTTACTGTCCTCCACGTTTTTAGGTCAGTATGTTTTCTTTCCAATGTCGCTATTTCCAAAAGGTAGTTTTATTTCTCACTTAATTCTTTTACTCAATACAAGGTTTTTTACAAACTTAATTTTTCTGCTTGAAATCTCCAGTTTTCAGTCTGTTTATTTGTTTCATTTCAAGAACGTTTTAGCAAAGCCAATTTGAATGTTACAGCAAAAACCCTTCCTCCCTTGCTATCAAGCTAGATAGTTTTTAGAATATTTGACATAACTAAACAAGTAGTAAAGTTAAAGAGGGATGTGTTATTAAAAACGGAGGGATTGAGTTTGGAGATTCATTACTTTGGAGAGACAATTTACGTTGTCGATCACGTGCCAAAAGATGTTATAAATACTGTAATTCATATTTTTCAATTCCTTCTATTAGTTTACACTCTCCCTTTGGGAAAAAACTTTTCACAAAGAGGCAAGGTACGCAGTATTATTATTTCGTCACATTTGGCTTGAAATAAGCGATAAGATATTGTTTCATAAAACAGCTGATTTTATGCTGTAGGGTATGTGGTATAGCAGCCGTTTTTACGCATAAGTTATTTACTTTATTTATATTAATTGTAATTATTTAATATAAAGTAACTAAAAAAAAAAATTGTAGTCGGCCTAGTAGGAATTGACTTTAAAATATTTTTATTATATAACTTGTTCCATCTAGGGTCGAGTGTCTCTTCACACCAGAAGAATTATAGAACGATAACACCTAAATTACCTGTTTTCACTAATTACCTAAATTCAGGCGAGATACATTAAAATGTTCCGTTTTAAAACCCAAAACAAACGTCGATTTAGTTAGCACATTATTATATAACTTGAATTCATTTATTTTCATAATACAGCATAAACTGCAAACGTAAGTTTACCTTCCGATATCAAGCTTTTCAAGGATACGAAGTTAGAATAAGCTGTAAGTGTCTATCGCCAATCTGTTTATTATCGGTTGGATCGGCGTCTGGAAGACTCAGCGGGACAATCAATGACCGAACGACAACGGCGCGTTTACCGTCGGTCACTGACACTAGCCAAGAATAGTTCGCACGCCGTCGATTTATTTTATTTACCCATCCTACAAACAGCTTTCTATATACAGCCGCTATTGTTATATAATGTTATCCACTTAAGCAATCTCAATTTATGTCGACTTCGGCTCATTTAGATCTATAAGTGGAAATATTCTGGTCGCTTTTAATATTTGGTTGATGCTCCATTTACAGTCAAGATATGTTACGACAATCTTGTGCATAAGTAATATTAAACAAAAAAATTAAGTCAATTCCCACTTAGGTAAACAAAGAAAAATTTTATATTAGTTAATTTTTATTAAATAATTACAATTAATATAAATATGTTTTATAACGAAATTCATTAAGTTAGGAAAACTGTTTGTAAATATATTTGAACTTGTGATATCATAGCACACTGCCGCTATCTAACAAAGGGTAGTCTGTTGTAAATCTTTCGGCCAAAAAGGGGTTACTGCACGCATCTGTAAGCCATAAATATTAATATACGTCGAAAAGTTTCATTGTAGGTAAACCAAGACGTGACTCGATCACTGGCGAGGCGCTTTACTTAGACATCGAGGGACCATCCAGATTTATGATGAAAAATATCTGAAATGTTTTTAAAAAACACGTCCAGCGAACACCTGCCCGTGGAAAAGTTCGAGAGGGAATCACCCAAGCCAAAGGGAAGCTATGAAGAATGTCGTTCTGATAGGCTGGAACAGTTTTGAGCCCCATAAGGAAGCCAATTACATTTGAAGAGGGGATAAAACTCATACGGGATCCAAAGGGAAACACGAGAGAGGCAGTCAATTTTCAGGATTCGAAGGGGAGTCAAGTTCTAGGACTCGAAGGAGTCAAAATGCAGGACTCAAGGGAGAAATACGTTAGGTTTAGTAAGAAATGTTAAATTCAAATAAAGTAAAGTCGCAATGTAAAGTATTAAGAGAGATTTATAAGGGAGACAATTAAACACAAACGGATGTTAAACGAGGGAAATAAAAGGGTAATAAGTGAGATTAAGTAAGGGAGATTATTAACTAATAAGTTATATTAAGTGAGGGAGATACGTGAAATTAAGTAAAGGAGATAATTGAATAGTAAGTGGAATTAATAAGGGAGATATTACAGGAATAAAGTTACTTACAGCATAGAAGCATTTCTAGTGGTTAGAGAAAGTGAAATTGAAGATATCTGTGAATAAGTGAATGGGTGTCTAGTGAAGTGAAGCAAGGAACCACGCAAGTAATAAGTAATAATTTAACTTAAATTTAAAGCCAACTCAAAAGTCATTCAAATATAAAATTTTGTACCTTTTATAAAAATTTTGATAAAAGTGCAGTAACCTATACACTCCTTAAGATAATTAAGTATGTTTTAAAAGAATTGTTAATTTAATAATAAATATAAGAGTTTTGATGCCTACCGGTGAAATTAGAATTAGTTAAAACTAGTTATGTGTACCTATAAATGCACCTGTTTGAACTCAAGATTAAAATAAATCAGTTATTGTAAAAACAAGTAGCTGCGTATTAATTTGATTTTCTTAGAGTCAAAGATCCTGTAGGGCACTTGAGCAAGGTATGTTATAGTATATACATATTACAGAATCACAATATTAGGTAGTAATACAGAAAGCGAAATTAATTATTAGAATTAACTTAGCCTAAAAGAGTGTAATTTCTAAAGCAATATTTACGATATTGTGTGGTAACCATAGCAACAATTTTTGACAACACCGATAGGCCAAGAATGAGGATGAAAGGGTTGTACCAATAGAGCTTTCGAATCCAACTAGGTAAGTGAAAAAAAATTTCATACGCCTCTAAGAAAAAAACAACATTACACTTATCGGCAAGTACGCTCTGTGCCTGAGTGTTGGATTTCAAAAATGTAGTCATACAGTTCGAATCCAACCTAAAGACATCAAGTTTTTTATATTTAATTATTGAATTAATATTTGAAAATATTGTATAACATCAAGTGTCATCCACTACAAGTTTAAAAAAAATGTATTTGAACTTGAGTTTAAGAATAAAAAACTATTTTATTAAAGATTGAAAATTTGAACAACATATACATATAGAGAGTGTGAACTAATACTAATAGAAGGAATTGAAAAATATTAACGCAATCTGTGGATTTGAAGCAACGGAAAAATCAATACGTCACGGTTCTCATTTCTACCTCTACATATAGAATTTGTTCTGGCAAAATATTCGATTTCGAAAGTTGTACCTCTGAATGGCCAACAGAACTAAATTGAACCGGCGATATTATAAAACAGTCGTTGCTAGCATGCTTTCAATTCTGACTAAATTGTTTATTTTAACAACAATAATGCTCGTGCATTCCTTAGTAAATAAAGGTCTAATTAACAAACAAAAATATTAGTGGTAGTCGTTTTGGTTTTGATTCTTTATTCTAATTCGGAGCATCGTTTATCCGGAACAATTGGTGAACGTAGGCATTCGGATAAGTGATTTTCGGATAAACGATATTTTTCTGAAAGTGCAATGGGGCCAATGAAACAAAGAACGAAACAGTGATACGTATTTACACGAAATTACCTATTGTCTATCACACGTCTTACAAACAATGTACTTTGCATGAAATTGGTATCAAGGCTATATAAAAATAGAATCGCAGATTAGGAAAACAAGTCTAAAATTTTCTTGTGCTTCAGAACAGACATTCGATTTTTGCTGTTAAATCTCGCATGTCATTAAAGTATTTTTGCATATTCAAGAGCTAAGCGGGTCTATTAGCATCATTCTTATTCCGGAATATTATTTTTAAGCTTACCAAAGCATTCAAGAACGATGTTCTTACGTTTAATCGCCAGTGCCAGCGCGCAGCGGTACAAAAAGACTAGCGATGCATAAGCCTTATTTGCCGAATAAAACTATATTTCGATTAACCGAGGTTCCCGTTACCCGATAATCGGATAATCCGTACGGTAAACGGATAATCGATGCACACTGTATTTATATTAGCCATATTATAAGAGTACTTTAAAAAAAAAACTTAGCGCTCTAATATTTACTGTTTAAAGGCACAAGTCACTTAAATTGTAGAAAGAGATGGAAATCTTTTTTTTTTTTTTTGCTCTAAATCTCGAAATGTTAAGATCCGATATTGTTGTATTTTCAGTTCCATATTCATGAGCTACGCTTGATACATTTGCACCATTCTTGTACCAGCCTATTATTCAAGCGCATAGAAAACATTAAACAAGATAATTTTACATTTAGTAGCAATACCTAACAGTATAAAACAATCTCCTAAGCTTAATTTTCCGAATTCTTAATTCATTTTTAATCCTAGAGCATTATTTATGATATTGTGTGGTAACCATGGCAACAATTTAAGGTTTTACAATGGAGGTTTCGAAGACCAACAGATAGGGCAAAAGAAAAATTTATAAGGATCTTTGAAAATTACTTCTAGCTATGGGAAAGTTGGCTCAGTGCCAAAGCACTACACTTTGAACATAAATTTACTCTGTTCTAATCTGACCTAAACCCCCTATATTTTTATAATTTAATTAAATAAGTTAAATTCAATTGAATAAATCAAATTTCTCGTAATTGAATACATATTTGAAAAAACTGTATTTACTGCAATTGTCACCCACTACAGGTTAAAAAATGTATTTGAATTTGATTGGATGAATAAAATCGTATTTGATTAACTATTGAAAATTTGTACAATTATACGATTTGAAAATTATGTATATATATATATATATATATATATATATATATATATATATATATATATATATATATGAGTATAAAGAGTGTGAGCCAATAAAAGACATTGGAAAATATACAGCCAAAAGAAAATTAACGTTACAAAATTCCAACAAGTATTAAACACATTAATAGGTAAAAAAAACTATTTCGTTTATTATTTTTAACTACTTTTTTCCACCTATTGCCATCTTCAACTAATTTCACTTGGAGGATATTTAAAGTAAAACCAAACATAAAGTTCGGTATATCCGTATGGTATAATATTATAAATATTATCGTTATAAACTAATTACACCACCTGAAGATGACAGTTGGCCAAAACCATTAATACGCTGGTAAAAATGTAACGAACTAGTACTTTAAAAAGATAGAAATATACTTGTTAAAGTGTCCTCATTACGTTAAAGTTAGAGAACGTGCAGGAAACAATGAGTTGCGTTGCCAGATAAAAGATATTGTTTTGTACGAGAGCTGTGCTCATGCGCGAATCAGAGCATAACACTACTGGATATTAATTATGTAATTTACGACAAAAGGAAACATATGACACAACACCAGTGACCTGGCTGTTTACTGTTTAGATTTTGGCTTTCTAAATATCAGTACAAGTTTGTTCAAATACGGGCAAAATGTTTCCATTCAAACCAAAACATTATACCACCGAGCGCTCATTTATAGTAGGCCCATAGAGGCTTTTAAAGCCGTTAAAATTTACAAATCTACCAAAAAAACTGTCGCTCACCCGTGGAAAGGAATTAAACCTATATTATTCTGGAATGTCTAAGTAGAACACATTTTACGGTCTAAAAGCAAGTCTTTGGATAAAGCTGAGTGTTTGTAATTTATTCGTGTATTATTGAAAATTGCAGAAATTTTAGAAGAGGATATTTTCGAAGGATAAAAATATTATCCTTAATATTATTATTATTATTTAATAAGGTAAACATTGAGGAAATAAGTAGAGACGTGGATCTCCCAAGGAAGGTGGTCAGTAGTAGTTTGGTAAACTTTATCAAAATAATAAAGGTATCCAATTTGATCTCTAAGTAGGAAAGTAGATGTAGATGAACAGATGGTATTACTAGTTATTAAGGAAGTGATATGGAACTGGTTGGCAAAGGAGAACGATATTCCAAAAGCCTTCTCTCAACGGCTCAGGTTTTCTCTCAACGACTGAAGTCTTCTCTCAACGGCTCAGGTCTTTTCTCAACAACTCTGATCTTCTCTCAACGGCTGAAGTCCTTTCTCAACGGCTCAGATCTTCTCTCAACGACTGAAGTCTTCTCTCAACGGCTCAGGTCTTTTCTCAATGGCTCAGGTCTTTTCTCAACGGCTCTGATCTTCTCTCAACGACTGAAGTCTTCTCTCAACGGCTCATGTCTTCTCCCACCTGCTCAGGTCTTCTCTCAACGGCACAGGTCTTCTCTCAACTGCAGTTTGGGAGAGAAGTGACTGAATTATCACAAGGTTGTAGAAGAAAGTATTTTTTGGGAGAGAAGGGATCACCAAGATCGTAGCAATTTTAGGATGACTTTTTTAGGATTCAAGGCAATACATGCTCAAACATTTAAAAAAATAACAAAATTCAGAATTTCACCCACATGCCCACTCAGACCTTTCAAATCAGACGTATTATCATCTTACTTAAAACTTATAAATGTAAACATTTTTCTTTCGTTTGAAAATTTCTAGATTATCCTGGTCTCCAAAAAATAAAATGTGTAGTATCTCTCTATCAAAGCTAGAAAAACTGGTTTGCCGCGGACACTAGAAGAACAAAACTGAAGAATAAAAGTTGGCGGACCGTAAAATTTGACTTCTGCTAACGAACAACCAGGACGAAAGCAGCATTGGAACTTATCTTCTCCCTCCCTCTCTCTCTCTCTCTCTCTCTCTCTCTCTCTCTCTCTCTCTCTCTCTCCCCCTCGATCATTGCGTAACTTATATTAACACCAAATATGTCTTCTAAACTAGATACACCTAAAAAGTGGAAAAGAACATAGTCGTGTAGAAGTGATCTATGGAACTGAAAAAAAAACATTTATTGTGAGTGTCAGCAGATTGCTTGAACTTTGGCAGGGGTTGAAAGCTCGTGATGGATATCCTCGTGTGCCTTTCACGATAGGCTACACAATAGAAAGGTCACATATTTTCAAAGCAGTTGTATTTACCTACATTGCATGACAGTAGGGAAAGGCTATCCTAAATAAGAATGAAAGGACAATGTATTATTTCATCTAAATTATTCTAAAGTTGTTAATGTAAATAATAGAAAGAATATTACGTTTTATGAATATTAAGTGATATTCAACGGTACAAATGCTTTCTGTATGCAGTGACTGTAATTGAATAAAGGTTCTACAAATAAGCAATTTCTTAGCTCGAATGGTGGTAAAAGGCCAACAAAACAAAATCGCATGTCACTGTCTTTAGGATAGTTTTAAGCAATTTACGTAAACAACAGGTATACGATCTTTTAAAGATTTTCTTGACTTGAAAATGTTACCGCATCAACAATAAAAACGGAATTTCAGAAAATGTTCAAAAGTGCTATTATTTTTTGTTTAAATTTTATAGTTACATGTGACCCCGGAATAACGAGCGTTGGCTACTTAAAACGTTCAGTTCATTTAGGCGGAAGTCAATCCGAGTTAAAGTCGCAAGTTATGGATCAACGATTTACCTATTTTACCGAACCCCCTTTTGGTAAACTTCCCTTGAATAATCGACTGAATCTTCCTGGGTCGGTGAATATTTAGTGGGTCTCATACGACGTCTAGGTATTCTAACTTTTCTTTCTTAATGGTTATTTCCCTTTCTTTCTCTCCTAACCTCTCTCTCTGTCTAATACATCTCTCTGTCTCTTCCCTCCTACATTTTTCCCTTCCTCTCTCTGCCCTCCTCCCCCTCTCCCCCTTCCCTTTTCTTTCTACCTAATCTTTGTCTTGTACTCTCTCCCCTTCCTCTCTCTACCTTCCTCCCCATGTCTCCCTTCTCTCTATCTATCTGTCTTCTCTTCCTCTCTCTCCTCCCTTCTCTTGCTACTTAAGCTCCTCCTCCTACTCTCTACCTCCCTCTTTCTATTTCTCTTCTACTTCTACTTCAATCCTCTCTCTCTCTCTTCGCCTCAAGTAACAAGTAACTTTACGGCAAAAGGGTAGGCCGTAATCATTATATGTAACCTAGATCGATAGAATAATTATAATCAACCTACTCGTTGAGTATTTCTTGAATACAATCCCAAAAGAATAAAATATGGTTCAAATTTAAAAATTTAGAAAATCGGTATTAAATAGCAAGATTTTTTTCGAATAAATCTAGGGAAAACACATTTCAAGAAAATTGCTTTAAGATTTTCCTAATAGCCTATTGCAATTTCAATTAACCAGTAAAATTACTACAAATAATTTGTTCTTACAAAAGTCAATATTCATCCAGACGCGAGTATAGAACGAAGTACTAACCTTCCAAAGTAATAAATTCTTCCGCCACAAACACTTTAGTTGAACACTTTTCCTTCATCGGTTCAACGAAAACCAATCATTTAACGGCTCTAAAGCAGAACCACTTAAATTAACAGCCATAACGCGCATCCGTTATTGGCCTAGGTTATTGCGTATTAGGGCAGAAATATCGAGCCGTATATGTTGCCATGGCAACGTAGCTTGTTGACGTAATCCGTTAAGTGGTATGTGCAATAATTCATAAAATGGAATGGGTACGAGATGACGTGATAAATATTTTATTTACGAATTTATAAGGGAGACTTGCTTCTACTCTGGTGTTCTGATTTTTTTTTCGAAAATTACTATTTATTACTATTTCTACAAATTTTATTTTATATTTACATTTTTATTCATATATAGTATATTTACTATTTTTATCCCTATAAACTATTGAATAGTGTTTTTTAAATTAACCTGGAACATCCGTTTCCCACGTCTTGCCTACCAAAACTAATAATTAATTTCTGTAACATACCCCCTGGTATTGCATCTAAACGCACTACCATTTGCATCGTCAGATTAAATACATTTTCTTAACGACATAGAATTAGTGTTTTTCAATTCCTACTATTAGCTCACTCTCTCTCTCTTTATATATATATATATATAAAGGTTCAAAAAGGCCTCAAAATGACAATCTGGGAACAACTAGAAATTTATAAAAATAAAAATAATATCATTAACGAACAAATACAAATAAAATCAAAAAACGATAAATTATTCAATCTAATAGACAATATTAACCCCAAAACAAACGTTAAAAACTCGCACAGTGCAGTGAATCTAAAAATAGAACATAACGGTACACCAAGGTCAACGGGAAATCCACTCAGCTCGCAGTCTACAACAACCCTGTTCAGTATGCCCGAGGATGACGGCACAGCCAGCCATTGAAAGTTAGCTGGCTAACTTATATATATATATATATACATCGTACAAATTTTCAATCGTTAATAAAATACGTTTTTATTTATCTAATCAAGTTCAAAAACATTTTTACTTATAGTGAATGACAATTGATGTTAATAAATTTTGTTTAATTATTTATCTATTAACTCAATTTTAAAAACTTGATATCCCGGTCGGATTCAAACTGAGTAGCTACATGTTTGAAATCCAACTCTTTGGCACTGAGCTACCTTTTCCACAGCTACAAATCAATTCATTAAAGATGTAAATGAAATAATAAAAGAAAGGTTTCTTACAATAGTGAAGCATTACATTATGTAGATAGAGGGAGAGGTTATAGACCGCCATCAGCTTTATAAATTAGAAACGAAACAGAGGGGGAAATGGAAAATTGAAAGGAAATTCCCTTTCTATTTTGCCACTTAATATTGTGATTCTGTCATTTGTACAAACAGTACATATTTATATTAATTGTAAATATATAATACAAAAGTAACTCAAATAATATTTTCCTTTGTCGACCTCAGTAGGACTTGGCTTAATAATTTTTTTTTTATATTACTTGTACAATTACCTAGTACATTTATACAATTATACAATTACCTAGTACATTAAACATGGCCAAGTTACTTTCCGACAGATTAGCGCTGTAACGCCTGCGCCACGTGTGTCTGCGGTCTGACACACTTCCTCATGTAGGACAATGTACCTCATTGACATTCGATGTAAAACCTTCATTTCTGTACAACGTACTGGGGAAAGTGCACATTTCGTGGACTCTTCAAACCTATTCAGTCATTCAAATATACTGCTCAAATTCTATAACCTTTCTACAAATTCATTTTAAGGGAGTCATTAACTCCCTTAAATATTTATTATTGCCGATTATTCTCATGGCCTGACCGATTGTATATCTGTATAATATTATTGTTGGTAAAATAGCGGTACCAAAAAACAATCTGCTTTCAACTTTCAAGGGCCAGAGTAACAAATATACTCTAATCTGCTGGGTATTTTAATCGGATCGAAAACCATATTAACTTTACGTGTACAGAGTTAGTTGTTTACAAACGAAAGAAATAAACAAACAGAGAAACCACTATTTAAAGAATAAAAATATGGTACAACTCACAAATATACAATTTTTTTATTTCAGACGCGTTTCAACGACTAATTTGTCGTCATCCTCAGTGAAAATACACAAATGAAATTAACTAAAAAATATATATATTAAACATAACCTATAAAGTTTTAGCAAAAGTAAAAACAAAAGTTTGAAATAAAAAATTGTATATTTGTGAGTTGTACCATATTTTTATTCTTTAAATATAACTTTCACTGACAAGCCAGCTCGAATATTATTTATAGAGATACCACTACTTGAAAAATTGTTTATATAGGCTATATATATATATATATATATATATATATATATATATATATATATATATATATATATACAGTATATAAAACTCGAAATAAGACCGAGACTTAACTCGTCATGCAAGGTTATGGAGAAATGTGAACCACTACCTGGTAAATAATAAAATTCACAAGAGTAACATTTTCACTACAGAAAATGGGTCTAATCTAAACACATTTTAATACCTCATTCGCAAAACCGCTTATTCTGTGGTAAATAGGCTCTGATGTGTTTTACAGGTATTAAATCAGGTAGTAAGGTAGTAGGATCAGCTTCCGTCCAAAAGTTATAAAATTATACTAAAAAAAATAACAAAAATTTTAAAAACCTGTCAAATAAATTCTGAGTTTAAACAAAATGTATTACTAAGAAAATAAGGTTTCAGTGCTGTGTTTATTAAATAAAATAAATCATTATTTAATGTGTTGGTTATTCTGATTGTGTTATGCTTCGGTGATTTATCGCTCTCAACGAGAGAGCAAAAAGTCGATAGATCTGTTAAATAAGAGTTACATTAATCTTTCACGTGACTACAAGTTTAACTAGCCTGGCTTGTACAAACTAATTTCATTAGTTTTGTTATAAAAACGTTACGAATAACCTATTATCTTTACTTATTAAACAGTTATTTGTATTATTTTTAAATAAATAAAACCTCTAAACCACAAATAACTTTTATTTAAACCTTATTTACATTTCAATTGCACAGCAATCATCTTCAGAGGCATTTAAAAAATACAACTAACTAATGTAGCTAACAATCAGTTAGTTGTATTTTTTAAATACCTCTGAAGATGATTGCTGGGCAATTGAAATGTACATAAGGTTTAAATAAAGGTTATGTGTGGTTTACAGGTTTTATTTATTTAAAAATAAACATTACGCCACAGTTACTTCATACAGTTATAGTTATTTGTATTGTTTCGATTATATTCCTTGTTAGGACTTGCATTAAGCCCCTTCTTTAGAAGACGACGAAAAAGCCGTTGAATTATATGAGCTAAATGCTGCGGAGATGAAGTCTTACTACCCGTTCTACTTATTTGCTTACGAATATTATAAGTCATTTTGAAGGGAGAAAAAAAGTTGTTACTGTAAATTGTTTATACTTCTTGCTAATTTCATGGGTTTATATGCGATCATAAAGTTAAATAAAATTCTTAGTTTAAAAACAAAAAAAACAACACATCATAAATACTGAAATTTTACTTCAACAAAATGAAATTAAAAAACAATAAACTAAAAATCGCGCAAACAATGTCGCCGCAAATGCACGGGAATTTAATCCCGAGGGAAACATTAACGTTAATCGACGGACTTGACATTTTACCAGGAATTGCACTGGGCATTTGCCCAGTTATTGACCGAAGATTAACGACACGTCAGCCATTAAGTGCACGCGCCATGCCATGTCACCTCCTCTGCAAATGTATATTATCGCCTGACAATGACTTCTTGCAGGCATATATTCCGTGACGTGCCCACTGGGGCTATTATGCACTGCCCTTGCACCTTGATATTCTAGTAATTCCTGACATTTCTTCTCAAATCAATGGCCTTATTATGACAAAATAAATTACAAGTCATTCAGCCACAGTCTTCTACTCTTCCTGCATACTCAAACTTTCCTAATCACGAGAAAGCTCTGTGTTTGACAATTAGGATAGCTCATTTCGTATTAGTGGAGTCTTGTAGTAATTTCTTCCGAAGATGCTTTACATTCGAAATGTAGATCAGGATATAAATATAATTTTTGTAGTTTAAGAGGTTTTATTTATTTATAACCTGTACATTTTCTCGTTTTTCAATATTTTTAAAGACAACTTGTTATTAGCCTTTTTGTATACACAGGCTAAAATATAATAACAGTGACCATTTTAAAGAATTATCAAATATTATATTAAGCTCTATTAGGTAAACCTTTTCGTGAACGGCTCAAAAATATTTGTTTACTCTCTTATCATATCGTCCTTTATTTATTTACACTTATATTAAGTACATATTGTTTTCATACAATCTTCAAAGTAACTATTGTTTTTATAAATATCTCGCTCTCTTAAAAACGTAGCACAGAAAAATTACTTTTGTTCACTTTCAATGAACGTTCTAACCAAGGCAGCTCTCTTGGATCCTTTCGTTAATACGAGAAATTTCCTTTTACAACGAACGAATGGCGAAGCACCCCCCGAAGTACAGAGGTTGCACATTCAATCTAAGCGTCATCTAAGCAAACCACCGTCTGCTTCTGGTGGGCCCTCAATCCAACTGACGATGTAGGCCTATACGCTAATGTTTGATCAGAGTTACAGGTTTAATTTCCAGGCACGAGCAAATTAGGCTTTTGTCGGCGGGACGTGGAGTAAAGTCAGCCTTCGAATAGTTTGAGTTAGATCAAGAGAGAGTAAACCGGACCGTTAAACTCCGATACTAAGTATGGCAGGTATCCAGTTAGAGCACATACGGTTTGAATGTATGATAAAAACGACCAGTGAAATAAGCGAACATCACGGAATGTGCAAAATAAGTGGCCAAACTACCCCTATCGCCGCCAAGGGCATTCAACCAAGGGTTACCGAATCCGGATTGCCCGAAATAAGCGACCAAGCTAAACTTCCACTATCCATTAGAGTTAAACTTGGAAGGGAAACGAGGAAAGCTGAAGTATAAGAAATTTGGTACAGCAATAAAAAAACAATGGAAAAAATATTGACATAAAGGCTTGTCCCCTTGCTGTCTCTTACCTTCAAAACCTGGATTTAGTTGACGATCATAAAATAGAGAAACAAAAAAAATATAGAAATACATATAAACTTATGTAAATATTATAAAAAATATTATAAAACGTTACAAAACATAAACATAAAAAACTTTTATTTAATATTTAATTCTTATAATTCATTGATGAAACTTTCTTAATGCTAAGTTTAAACACGCCTAAATGATAGAATTGGTTTATTATCACTTAGCCAGTCCAAAAACTCGTTGAAGTGTCATGAAAATCACAAGACAATATAAACAAAATCTAACAGTTTAAACTCTCTCAAGAAGAGTGTGAAATGCCCAGAGCAGGTATTTCTGTAATGGACGTTTATTTCGCTTGTCGCTCATTTCACTGAAGATTAAGGCTCTAGGCGCAGGTAGAATATCCGTAATGGTCGCTTATTTCACTGATCGCTTTTTTCGCGACACTTGGGGTTTGCTACACCACGAACACCTGTTTATTGCGTAGGGAGGATCACTCTGTATCCTAAATCCAGCACACTAGTCTCTTTAGTATAGTAGCATTTACAACCCTCAGTGTGGCATATCAATACTTCCTTATTAAATACCTTGCTGGAAAATATTTAAACTACTATATAAAATTCTTTAAAATACGTATATACTCGAAATTAACTCACTCATTAAAAGTTAGTCCCAGTTCATACCAACGGCTTCTAACGGCTGTAAACAGAAGCGAACCGCATATGATGCGAGACGGCTGATTTTAGTTATGGTCTGCTTTTAGTCTATATTTAGCGCCATCACGAAAAGATACTACTATATAATGATGGTAATATAAACCCGACCCGAACAAGCCGGTGGGTAATCACAAGTGTATTAGTTTTCATCACAATAAGCTAAGTGTAAACTCTGTTCACGAATGATTCGCTTTCTAGCGCGCCTCCTAGTCCGTCCCTCTGGAAAGTTTGTTACACGCAACAGATATAAAGAAAGGCAGACCAGTTGGCGAGGTACAGTACTACTCATGCCGCCCTACCGCTGCATACTAGCCGTCCTAATCACATTGATCCGTTGCAAAGCACGCTATCGTCTGTTTTATTACATGAATAAATTGCAAACTATTTCCTGTAGCTAAGCTGGATTTTTAAGAATTTAATATACCAAGTAATAGGGAGATACAAACATTACCACGACACAGGATACAAACGAAATAACCGTTTTAAAAACGTAAATTTGAGCATTTTTGTGTGTTTAAATGGAATTTACTGTTATATTTTATATGAAAATTACCTCATAAAGTATATGCTCTTTAAAACTCTCTCTTCTACTCTCTCTAATCTAACTCAATATTATTATTATTATTAATATTTATAACTTGATATGAGCTTTTAAAAATGTCAATGATTAAAAAATTTAAATAGATGACACAAAAGAGAAAGAACTTGTTATATTGATATAACGACCCTACAAAGTAGTAATATTCAATTTATTATACTGTATTAATTCATCATCTTCCTATAGCTACATATATATATATATATATATATATATAGCTATATATAAAATACGTTTTCTGGTTTAATCATTTAAAACAACATAGGTTATTCAAATACAAGAATATTTATTAATTTATATCCAAAGCTTTTCGTCGGTAATCAGTACCAACATCATCAGGAATGAAAATTACAAAGGATATAAATTAATACATATTCTTGTATTTGAATAACCTATGTTGTTTTAAAATATATATATATATATATATATATATATATATATATATATATATATATATATATATATATATATATATATATATATATATATAGTTCAAATTTTCAAACGTTAATAAAATACTTTTTATTTATCTACATAAGTTCAAATAACTTTTAAAATTTTTAGTGGATGTCTCTTGATGTTAACAAAGGTTTTTCAGATGTTAATTCATTATATTATATTTATTAAATTATTTCTAGTTTATTATATGGGAGAAAAACTTTTCATAAAAGAGGCAAGGTATGCAATATAGTTAATTCGTCCCATTTGGATTAAAATAATTGATAACATATGATTTCATAAAACAGCTGATTTTATGTTATAGGTTATGTGGTAGAACAGCTGTTTTAACGCATAGATTATGTTACATTACTTATATTAATTGTAATTATTTAATAAAAAGTTTAAAAAATAAAATTTTTCTCAGTTGACCAAAGTACGAGTCAACTTTAAACATTTTTAATTATGTTACTTGTTTTCTTTTTTTGCTAAAAACTACCCTCAGGGATGCGGTCACGGGAACAAGTGACACTTTCAAGCTTTTGAATTTTTGTAACAAAAGTGTTAAAGAATAGTAAAAATGTGATTCCTACCGATAGGAATCAGAAGTAGTATTGATCAATATTTTTCGTAAGCAAAACTGCTTTATAGATATTTATAAGTATGTAACACAATAATTTACTTACTTGATCACACAATAAGGAGTTAATAATACCTTCTTCCACTCTTTTGTACAAAATTATTAGTTATTGGTGATTAGATTACTAGATTCGCTGAATGTTTTTACAAAATAAACACATTTCACACATTTCCAAAATTTTGGCAGATTCTCTCCCATGATTCTCCGGGCGAGCCCTTCCCCTTTATCATGCTCCTGGCTACCCTCACATTATCGTTAGTAACATTATTTAATCTATCAAATGGTTAATTGTTCCTTCTACAAAGTCAGATTCGATTGTCACGTACCAATTTGTATGTAAAACATTATATACATTCCAGTCGAAAATTATCATTATACACTGATGAAATTGATAAAATATTTTTCGCCCCTGAATTTCCCGGAAATATACTAATACCTGCATTGCAATTTATTTAATGTATTCGCAAAAGCAGCTTATGAAACCTGTAAATAATGTCTTTCTCTAAGTACTTTAAGCAAGGGAATGAATTATCCGTACGAAACAGCTGTTCTCGACTTTATTCAGAACATATGAGCCATATTATACGAGTACATTTGCTTCCTAAGTACCGGTGAAATGTCACCTGAAAACGTATGTACGTAATAGAGAAATACATTTGGGAGCGTTGGACGAGCGAGACGGTAGTTTTGGCAAAATAACGGATGGACGGAAATAGATCCGGAACCGTCCTGTAGCAACTGTTCCCAGTGTTAGGCAATTATTTACTCTCTCTGGAAACTTCTGAATGAAGACGTGCAATATTATATCTGCCTTGGGTTTTAATAAAAACGTATATAATTATGTTTTTGGAAAGGGGTAAAAGATAAGAGAAATTATAAGCGATAAAAAAGGAAATGATGACGTAGCCTAAAATACACAGAAAACGTTTATGCTATCAGAAGTTTTGTTATTTTTAGTCTAATCCAAGGATCTTCACTAGGATTTCTTAGAGAGTAAAATAGTTTACATCAGGTTATCATCAGACCCGCAGGTACATAAGGCATTAAATATCTTACACACAGTATGATTATAACATAAATTAATCCTCAACATAAATATACATTAACTATAACTATTAATATACAATTAACTATAACATAAATTTATCCCTAAGATAAATTAACTGTTTTGCATTACAAAAAGGAGGAAAACGTATTTTACTGAACTCCAGAAATACGTGAGTTTGTTAATTCTTTGAAGCCAATGGGCTTCACAGCTCTCTAAAATGGCATCAGTGTTAGCAGGTTGGAAAAAAACTGAATTTCTCAAAATATTATCAGTCTGAGGGCCGCAGAAAATCGTTTTAAAGACAGCATATGGATCACGGGCCGAGTAGTGAGGATGCCTGATCTAGTCGGAAGTGATGTTGCAACATTGTACCAAGCCATTGAGTTTACATACAAATGTAGGCCTACATAGTTATTTCTTTACGCATCAGAGATAAAAGGGAAATGATGATGTAAGAAAAGATCACAGATCATGACAACATTGATGAATAAAAAAACGCATACAGAAGATTTTTTATTTATGGGCTATTCAGAACATCAGTTACAACATCGTACCTAGCTATTGGGTCTACATACAAAAATATGCCTACATAATTATTTCTTTTAAGATAAAAAGGGAAGAAAAGATCACAGATCATGACAACATTGATGGATACAAACAGAAAATACTGGAAAAGGTTTAAGGGCTAGGTGAAATGAACCTTTATTATTTAAGGGCTAACAAAAGTGACGTGAAAGGTGGGGGACCGAAGGTGATCGTCAGGAAGTTGAATAAATGTCTTCAGAAATGAAATAAGAAGATTTGTTTTTATAAGTGAAAAGTACCAAGAGTGAAAATACTGTAGTATCCTCTACGAGTCTAATGAATGAGTATCTCCTGGGTGGTATAAAGACAAGATGGTGCAACATTAGAAAAACGTAAAAGGCTACTAAGATTGAAAGTTTCTAGTTAGGCGTAATAGGTAAAGCAAAGTCCAAAGGAACAAAGGCGGACATTCAAAATATTTTGCAAACATGATAATAAGGCACCTGTTACTCTGTCCAGCTCTCTTCAATTTTTACCAAATTTTCTATCATTAATAAAATATATTTTTATTGATCTAATCAAGTTGAAATACATTTTATTTAACCTATAGTGGATGACAAATGATGTTACTACAATTTTTTCAAATATTTATTCAATAATTAAATTATAAAAATTTGGAGTCTAGGTCGTATTCGAACTGATTATTTTCATATTCAAAGTCTAGGGCTTTTGGGACTGAGCCCATAACTAGAATCCTATTTCTCAAAGAAGTTATGAATTTTTCTTTTCTTTTGGCCCCATCTGGTTGTCGTCAAAACCTCTATTGCACAACGTTAAATTGTTACCATGGCCACCACACAGTATCAAAAATAATGCTCAAGGATTAAAAATGAGTTAAAAGAATAAAATAAACAAACCAACTGGATTAACGGTATCGAACTTTGCTTCACAAACGGACAATGCGAAAGGAAAGCGAAAAGAAACTACGACACAATGCCAGCGACGAAAAAATGCTTACCGGTAAAAAAATTAACAAACAAAAACAATAGTCCAACACTATATATAGAATGGAAAATGGAAAATTACAAGGAAATTTGCTTTCTATTTTTCCACTTAATATTGTTATTTTGACATACGTACATACATATTTATATTTGTTGTAATTATAAAATAAAAAGAAACTCAAATAAAATTTTCTTTGATGACTTAAGTAGGAATTTACTTAAACATTTTTTATATCACTTGTTTTGTAATATATCTTTGAAAGATGTCTGATAGGTAGACGATTGAAACACTACAGCTGATTTTTCAAGGTTAGGACTATGAAATAAGATAGGATCTTGATATTATTATTTTGTAATAGATATGGGTTGATTATTAATTAATTATGGGTTACGTATGAAGGATAGCAACTTCGATACATACCTCTTGGTGCCATATGTCTACTGCCAACAAGTCAACGAGGAAAAAAGATATGAAATATTATTATTAAATGTTTACTTGTAATAGAAGCAGAGGAAATCATAGCTCGCATGGGCAGTGCCTGTACCCTGAAATAGTTTTCATCTTTCATAGACCTATGACGTTTCAAAACTGTCTCAGAGACTACTCTGAGAACATGTACACCAATGGTGTTACAACAAAGTTGTCATTGATCGTTAAGGAGTTAAACCATGAGGAAGCAATTATTGGCAACAATAAGTTGCCATACCTGCTGTGAAGAGTATTTCGATCCCGCTCAGTTGTTACACCTGCAAGACCGGTTTTATTGCACAATGTTCAGTGGCATTATTTACTTTTCCAGCCGTATAACAGGTTTAATTAGAATATCAGCCGGAAGATAGTGGTCTGCTTAATTAGCGTGTCTACAAAGATCTTCCATTTAAAGAGATTCTGATCAGTGGATGCTGTAAAAACCAATTTATAGGAACCGCCTTTCCACCTGTCTTCGCCGGAACTATTTTATATTCGTGTTCAACAGGTCATCTGTCAGACACCGAGTGACAAGCCGCGCTACAAAAGTGACAGCAATAACTTCACGGAATGTTATAAGTGTAGTTTGATACAAAGCTATGCATTCGAAACTAGCCCATCTAGCTGGTAGTGACTGGCTACATGATCATTTATAGAACACTAGCAGAGTACCCTTACTTCGTACGGGGTTGACGAATATTTGTATTGATTTAATTTGTATTTGGGTTGAATTTAATTTACTGAAATTAAATCCCAATGAATATATCAAACTGTAATTTATAAACCTACCGCTAAGGGAGTTTTCAAGGCCAGTAGGGCGATGTCCTTACGGAATTATAAATAAAAATAGTCCTATGTGTTAACCAGGGACTCTAAGAATGAATATTTGAAATTTCAGCTCAATGGGTAAAGTAATTTTTACGTGATTGAGTAACACACAGACACACATACACTCCATTAGATTTGTATATATTAGTATAGATGTATACGTCAGGTGCGCCAACCCTCTACTTAAATCATGGTCTTTACCTATATCACAAGTCAGTTTTATGTTCCCACCCTAATTCCACATATTATTCATTACTTTTCTCCCTTCATAAGCAGTATTAGCTGTTTGACTGAACGGTTTAAACCCAAACAAAATAATATACTTTATCTAATTGTCATTTGTGTGGAAAAATAAGCTTCACAGTTATGCCCTAATATTTTCTACTCAAATTTGTATTATTTTGTATAGCACGTTAACACTAGGGGTTGTCCCTAATAGTTATTTAAAGACGCTACTTTGATGATACAAGATATTATACTCTCTTCTCTCCGCCTTTATCGGAACCTAATCTTATCCGATGCATTGGCCGTCCCTTAAAATATATATTAATGGGTTCACTTACCTTCTCCTCATACCCCTACCCTTACGTATAACTTTCTCTTTAAAGTATTTGCGTACAAAAATAAATGGACATTTCTAAAGTAAGGACCGTTTGATCACTGACTCCGTGTCGCGCGTTCAAGACTTGCTACAGTCTCCGTCAGTTCCAACTACTCATTAAGTTTCACATCTCTGCTGGTGTGGCTTGTTTATACGGGTTTGTTTATTTAACACGTCGACCACTAATCCCTTCTCGCCGTTATATTGTTGTAGCGCTATGACAAGGATGGTGACGAGCTCGTCAGTATTATTGTGAACGTTGGAGATACGTGTGCTGCTTACTGTCACACTTCCACCACTAATCCCTTCTCGCCGTTATATTGTCGTAGCGCTATGACAAGGATGGTGACGAGCTCGTCAGTATTATTGTGAACGTTGGAGATACGTGTGCTGCTTACTGTCACACTTCCACCACTAATCCCTTCTCGCCGTTATATTGTCGTAGCGCTATGACAAGGATGGTGACGAGCTCGTCAGTATTATTGTGAACGTTGGAGATACGTGTGCTGCTTACTGTCACACTTCCACCACTAATCCCTTCTCGCCGTTATATTGTCGTAGCGCTATGACAAGGATGGTGACGAGCTCGTCAGTATTATTGTGAACGTTGGAGATACGTGTGCTGCTTACTGTCACACTTCCACCACTAATCCCTTCTCGCCGTTATATTGTCGTAGCGCTATGACAAGGATGGTGACGAGCTCGTCAGTATTATTGTGAACGTTGGAGATACGTGTGCTGCTTACTGTCACACTTCCACCACTAATCCCTTCTCGCCGTTATATTGTCGTAGCGCTATGACAAGGATGGTGACGAGCTCGTCAGTATTATTGTGAACGTTGAAGATACGTGTGCTGCTTACTGTCACACTTCCACCACTAATCCCTTCTCGCCGTTATATTGTCGTAGCGCTATGACAAGGATGGTGACGAGCTCGTCAGTATTATTGTGAACGTTGGAGATACGTGTGCTGCTTACTGTCACACTTCCACCACTAATCCCTTCTCGCCGTTATATTGTCGTAGCGCTATGACAAGGATGGTGACGAGCTCGTCAGTATTATTGTGAACGTTGAAGATACGTGTGCTGCTTACTGTCACACTTCCACCACTAATCCCTTCTCGCCGTTATATTGTCGTAGCGCTATGACAAGGATGGTGACGAGCTCGTCAGTATTATTGTGAACGTTGGAGATACGTGTGCTGCTTACTGTCACACTTCCACCACTAATCCCTTCTCGCCGTTATATTGTCGTAGCGCTATGACAAGGATGGTGACGAGCTCGTCAGTATTATTGTGAACGTTGAAGATACGTGTGCTGCTTACTGTCACACTTCCACCACTAATCCCTTCTCGCCGTTATATTGTCGTAGCGCTATGACAAGGATGGTGACGAGCTCGTCAGTATTATTGTGAACGTTGGAGATACGTGTGCTGCTTACTGTCACACTTCCACCACTAATCCCTTCTCGCCGTTATATTGTCGTAGCGCTATGACAAGGATGGTGACGAGCTCGTCAGTATTATTGTGAACGTTGGAGATACGTGTGCTGCTTACTGTCACACTTCCACCACTAATCCCTTCTCGCCGTTATATTGTCGTAGCGCTATGACAAGGATGGTGACGAGCTCGTCAGTATTATTGTGAACGTTGGAGATACATGTGCTGCTTACTGTCACACTTCCACCACTAATCCCTTCTCGCCGTTATATTGTCGTAGCGCTATGACAAGGATGGTGACGAGCTCGTCAGTATTATTGTGAACGTTGAAGATACGTGTGCTGCTTACTGTCACACTTCCACCACTAATCCCTTCTCGCCGTTATATTGTCGTAGCGCTATGACAAGGATGGTGACGAGCTCGTCAGTATTATTGTGAACGTTGGAGATACGTGTGCTGCTTACTGTCACACTTCCACCACTAATCCCTTCTCGCCGTTATATTGTCGTAGCGCTATGACAAGGATGGTGACGAGCTCGTCAGTATTATTGTGAACGTTGAAGATACGTGTGCTGCTTACTGTCACACTTCCACCACTAATCCCTTCTCGCCGTTATATTGTCGTAGCGCTATGACAAGGATGGTGACGAGCTCGTCAGTATTATTGTGAACGTTGGAGATACGTGTGCTGCTTACTGTCACACTTCCACCACTAATCCCTTCTCGCCGTTATATTGTCGTAGCGCTATGACAAGGATGGTGACGAGCTCGTCAGTATTATTGTGAACGTTGAAGATACGTGTGCTGCTTACTGTCACACTTCCACCACTAATCCCTTCTCGCCGTTATATTGTTGTAGCGCTATGACAAGGATGGTGACGAGCTCGTCAGTATTATTGTGAACGTTGAAGATACTTGTGTTGCTTACTGCACTACAGAGGCAAAACGCCAATCCAGTTAGCGACACCATTTGAATTCTCCAACGAAAACTAAACGAGAAATCTTAACAAGCAATAACACTCGAAAACCTCCAACCAGAAATATTTTTATTTGAACCTGGTGTAGTAAAACTTTGTTCAATACGAGCGCTTGTGTCGTATTTCAGAACGTGAAATAATACACGTGTAATCAGTGACGGCATTTTGTTAACATTACGTCACGGCGACAAGGACGAGGCAACTAAAACGTTATATCAAATGTAGTGAGGCGGCATCAAATACAAACGATCGCAATTAGTTGATAAATAGCGTATAGAAGGTTTCAAATGAGTTGGCACTTAGCTGATCGATACAATGAAATCTTGGTAGCAATAGATTCCTGTTACATTCATATACCTTTACTTCTAGAAACTAACACGTGCTTAAGCCTCTTTTAGAGGAGAAAAAGAATGGAGTAACCATTTAGATTAGAACATCATTTAATTTACAATACTACTATATTGTTTCTACATTCAACTTTAGCCATTATCCACTTTAACCTATATAACAATATGTAAAGACTTATAAAGTAACTGTTAAAAGAAGCCGGACATTTAAAGAGATACCTTCATCCACTCTGACCGCATCTGACAATACGTATAGTTGTAAAATGGTTTTTTAACATGATTTTGATAAACCTATAGTACAGTGGTTCCCAAATTGTGCGCTGCCTTGTCGTGGCTCATAATGAACATTTAAATTGATGCTCATTAAGCGCATCATAAAACTTTATGTTACACAAAATACGACACCCAACTAAAGGTATTTTGTTTCAAGCTGGGGTCTCAACCTTTCAGGGTCTGCGTCCCCCTTTATAACAATGTTGGGTCTCAACCTTTCAGGGTCTGCGTCCCCCTTTTTAACAATGTTTGGTCTCAACCTTTCAGGGTCTGCGTCCCCCTTTATAACAATGTTGGGTCTCAACCTTTCAGGGTCTGCGTCCCCCTTTATAACAATGTTATGAGATCTCGCCACTTCACATTTATATTTGGACAAAACATACAATTGAAAATCCATATGACGTAGGTAAAAATATAATTAGCTTTCATAATAAAATGTAGAAAAGGACTACGTACATAAGCCAAGACCTTTGCCTATGCTCCAGAGCACAGACCATAACTCACTTACAAGGATTTATCAAGACTAAAGATTGACGCACGTAAAACAATGACGACGTTCATCACGCACATGCACGTCAGTAGACCCGCTGATACACATAATCGTAGACGCACACCTCTTTGTAGGCAGTTTAAGTGCAGTTATCCATGCTCCCTGAAAAACATTTACACCCCCTAGGGGGCGCGACCACCAGTTTGAGAACCCCTGTTCTAGAATGCTATTTAGCGCGATCTATTTGCACGAATACTACACGTTACACTATAATACGTCTAAGTAAGTGCTAGTACAGTAGATTAAAATGCTCGATGTTTTTTTATGTGAATTTATACTTGTTAAATTTGAATTATGTTTAAGTTTAACACTCTTTATTAACAATTTAAATCTGAGTTTCAAACTTCGAAAATATGAATTTCCAATGCAATTGTTTGCTTCCCACCAATTTCCTCCGAAACTATCAAGAATTCCATGTCTAGTACTAACTTTATTCAATAAAATAAATCAAATAATAAAACGGTCATATTTACTAACTATAATGGTTTTCTAGACTTCTAGTTCAACCACAAATCACATGTATAACAAGAGAAACGTCGAACGAACCATTTCCTGTTATGTATTTACATGTACGTAGCGTTTTCCTTTTATATTCACTTACAGAAAACATGGCTCACATGACAATGGTTGCAGTGAAACAACAAAGAATACTTGGAATAATATTTTGTTTCTATGAATTTAATCGATGTAATGGCAGAAAGCTTACGAGAAGGTATACTTATAGTCGAATAAAGATTAGACTGTAACTATTAAAATTAGATGTTAGTGCAATTCTACAGTGTAGGGGAATAGATGACGTGAAGCTGTCACATAGTCACTAGGGCTATCCGACTTTATTATATCTATCGGAATTTCTACACACACACACAACTGAAGCTTTAAGAGGTTACTATAACAGAGCGGGATTAAGGCATGTTCATTCACAAGTCCCTGATTACAGGAAAACCAAAATAACCATCTCTTTACATCCTGTTAGCCTACATGGCTAACAAAATACCTTTATAATTTTAATTCTACTATCATTAATTCTCCACTTTAATTAGTGCCATCAAGCATCGAAACTTTGAAGTAATCTTTTCGTTACAAAATTTCAGTCGGCGTGCAGTGATCCTCTCCAGTATATCAATACCAAAGCGAATTTTGTCACAACCATGACCCTGCTTCCCTATCCTTAAACTATTATTATATTTTAATCCTCATTACATCCATCTGAAGAGGTACTTGTCTTTAACACACTAAGAATAACCAATATCTCTCTAGAACTGTCATCTCCATTAAGCGATAACATAATGTGTTATTGGCAAGTCAGTATCTTAGATAACTATATTTATTAATAACGTATTAGAAAATATTATAATTTAATTTACAATAGGCCTACAGAAAGTAAAATAATCTATGAATAATGAAAAACTGTTGTTTTTATCATACGTTATCACGTAATTTAATCAAATCTTATATCAAATTATATATATATATATATATATATATATATATCGCAATATGTATTCTTGTGTAATAAAGAACATAAGTCAAAATACAAATACAAGAATTATAATTGAATTTACAATTCAATTATAATTCTTGTATTTGTATTTTGACTTATGTTTTATATATATATAATGGTGTGTGTGTGTGTGTGTGTGTGTGTGTGTGTGTGTGTGTGTGCGTTTTACACAATCATGTAAAAACTACTGGACCCATTAAACTGAAATTTTATACGGACATTCTTATGGTCTCTGGTTAACACACAGGGTTCTTTTTATTTAAAAATTCCGCACTGGCCTTGAAAACTCCCTTAACACTTAATTAACTATACTAAATTATATACTTGACTTGGCTTGATCAGCTGATAATCAGCTGTAAAAGTCACTTTTAAACACATTTAAAAAGTTGATAGTAATTGTTTGTTGTTATTCATCTTTCGAGGTTACTTATACTTTATAAATGTTATGTTACAAGCAGAAGCTTTTCCATCTCTTGACTTTTCAAGACAATAATCGGTAAGTTTGGATTCTATAGTTTAATAAATTTATTGCGATTTATTTTCAATAAATTAAATTCACCCCAAAAACAAATTAAATCAATACAAATATACATCAACCCCGTACGAAAGACGGGTACTCTGCTAGTATACGATATTCCTGAATGTATATACGAATTCAATTTGGAAATGACTGAAACATAACTTTCAAATAACTTTAAGTGAAAACTGAAACAGCAGTTAGCGTTAACTTACCGTCATTCTCTCGCAAGACTTGAGGATTATTTAGGTAGCGAGAAGAGGGGAGAGAGAGAGAGAGAGAGTGATAGACAGAGAGAGAGAGAGAGGGAGGGAGAGAGAGAGAAAGAGAGAGACTGATAGACACGGAGAGAGAGGGAGTGAGAGAATACATTTTTTTTTAATAAGCAGGTCAAGAAAGAACAAATGAAAATCGTCAGGACCTCGTATAAGGCCAAACCTTTGAAGTTATTGATCCATCTAATTCACTTTGTTACAATCGACCGCCACGTAGCGTGACTAAGGATGGACGTAACTATAACGTATCATGTGTCAACGTCAATAAAATACTTTACCACTATGAATTTCTAATTTCCTTTTTAATGAAATATAATTTCCAACGTTTAACCGAGGTTATCAGCACTTGGGCAACCTTGTTCGAATCCTGAAAGATTTGTCTAGCTATTAACAAGTTTTCATCAAGTCTTTGAAGTAGGATGAGGAAATATTTTCATTGACTCACCAGGTTGGCTGCGCTATTTACGTAGGGCACGAAACGATTCAGATCTCTCGCACCTTACCGTATCCCTAGCGTCTCGTGATGTGCGGCAAATGACAAAGGCAAATCCGGAAGCGCAGTGACACAAACAGATGTAACCCGCACAATATTTATTCAGACTATTTGTAGCTACAAAGGGTTCTGTTTTCTCTGCAGGAAATGTTATCCTATTTAAAATATACTGACAAGCAGGAAGAGTAGATATTCATAGCAGTATGGCGCAACTGGAACGGGACTGTAGTCTAATGTTGACCAACATATAATATCACGTAATAGTGAACGAAAAACAAATAATATAAAAAAATATTTAAACCAATTTCTTCTAAAGTCGACAAAGAAAAAAAATAATAAAGTAGCATAACCTCTGCGTTAAAGCAGCTGTTCTAGCACATAACCTATAACATATCAACTGTTTTATGAAAACATGTTATCTTTTACTTTAATCCAAGTAGGGCGAAATAACTATATTGTACAACTTCCCCCTTTGTTAAAAGTTTTTCTCCCATATAAAACTAGAACTAATTCATTAAATTCAATTAATGAAATATTTCTTTTTTTCAAATTGTACTAACATCAATAGCCATCCTCCACACGTTTAATAAAATGTATTTGAACTTGAGTGCATGAATAAAAAAGTATTATGTTATTTAAGGATTGAAAATTTTGAACTATATATATAAATGGAGTGTGAGCTAATAGAAAGAATTGAATAAATATCTTCAATATCAAACACAATATAGAAACAGATTGCACTATGTTAAAAAACATCTACAATAAACTTTCAGCCTAAAACCTGAAACACTAATGTACAGATATTTGACCCCCTCCCTGATATGCAGGATATTCTATGTAAAGTTTTTTATAGTTTTTAAGGCTGTCAGTCGTTATGACTATTGTCACAACGAATAGTATTAAAGGATGTTGAATATTGGTAGGAACATAAAACCTCTTGGTAGACATCATGTGACCAGGGGTCGTGTAACTGAATTAAACCTGATCTTTATTGGAGTTTTAAAGAAGTGTTTTTTTCTGTTATAACCCTTTAAGATTGAAATTTGTGTTGAGGAAACAAAAATCACTACATACTCCAATAGGCACTAACAGAAAACCATTTCTGTGCCATTCAATTCTTTTAGTCTTTGAATTCTAATGTACCAAAATCAATTTAATGATTTCCTCATACATAGTCTAGTTTTTTTATTTATCTGCCCTTTTTATTATTAAAAGTATAATTTGTAGTTCATTAGGTTTTTGTTATTTTTATTCTGAATTTAAAAGATCGTTTTATACAATGATCGTCTGAAAACTAAAGAAAAACCAACTAAGGAGAAGCTTAAATATCTAATCAAAAGGAAACACGTCTAATATAATAGGAATATAAGAAGATAAATAGAACTACAGATCAGGTTGGGTAACCTATATTGCTGCTACTGAACTGAGTTAACGGTCTTGCGAAGTTCCTAAGAGAAGATGGTAAGGTATATAATCTAAAATGTAGGCGTTTGCATATTTATAATAGTTTTAAGAACTGGTTTTTAAACGCGTTTTCCTTAATGATAGTTTTTCATTAGCCTTAGTAGTATAATCACTATGTAAAAAATCGCTTCACGCAGGTTACTAGGAGGGCATTCGGTTTCTAGTGGAGGAAATTCCGAGCGGACGTTTCGACAAGTAAGCGATACCAGCCTGACTTGCTTATTTTCGGCTGACTGATGACAAAAGTAATTGCTGGAAAAATCTGGGTCACAGTATAAACATAAACAAAAACTACAAGATTACGAAATTTAAGGAATTTAAAAGGATAAACTAAAAGTTTTAATTACTTTTCAGTATACAATAGTATAGCTATTGTGTTCATATCGCCACCATAGAGCTTTGCGAACTAAAGTCCTCAAGAAGGCTGTCGTCTGCCGGCGCATGCGCATAAGTGACTGTCCAACCCGCATAAGCCTAGCGATTTTCGTTGTAGTTATTCTACTATGCTAGTTTAACAAATCTAGCATGTTTATTTTGAAGGTCTCAATTCTAGTCCTCACAATACCCTTTAACGTAACTGACCGGGTTCGCAAAATTACAATACAAGAGACTATAATACAATATTGTTAACAATTTTAATGTAGTATGAAGCAAATGTAGTAGTAGTGGCTAACTCTTAGTTTATTTTTATCTCGAACAATTTGGTTTATAAAACCCATTACAAATGTTATGATTGAAAGAGCCAGCTTGGAGCTTACAATTGGCCTATAACGTTATAATACAAAAGGGACTGTAATACAATATTGTTAACAACTTTAATATAATATGAAGCGAGTGTAGTAGCAGTGACTAACTCTTAGTTTATTTATATCTCCAGCAATTTGGTTCATTACAAATCTCAAGACTGAAAGTGCCGGCTTGGCGCTTACGACCCCTTCTGGACTCTGCCCTTTTCTCCACCCCTAAAATAGCACCACCGACTACATATCAATGTCAATATTGATATGTAATGAGTGGCGTTATAGGTCAAGCTCTTAGTCATCCTCTCAGCAGAAAATTGCCAACATTATTTTTTAATTTCACCGTTTCATTAGAATCTCAGGTTTATGACGGTAGAAAGTAAAAGTTCGATACAGGCATTAATTCCGTTTGTGTTGTAACTCTTTAATATATGCGAGCAATAAAGTTGTTTTCTAAAGAGAAAGATGACAACGTGTATTGAATAGGTCCGATGTCCCTATGTATTCCAGGGGAACCAAATAACCAAATGACGAGATTTTGCTACCTGCTTGCAAGTGCAGCTAACTTTAGCTTCTACCTTACCACATGCGGCAAGCATTATTCAATTCCTTCTATTAGTTCACACTCTCCTGATATATATCTTGTACACATTTTCAATCTTTAATAAAATACTCTACTATTCATCCAATCACGTTCAAATACATTTTTTCAAACCTATAGTGGATGACAATTGATGTTAATACAGTTTTTCCAAATATGTATTCAATAATTAAATTATAAAAATTTGGGAGGTTTATTTCGGATTAGAACTGAGATCTTCATGTTCGAAGTTTAGCGCGCTTTGGCACTGTGCCAACTCTCTCCTACAGCTATGTAATAATCTACTTCTCAAACATGTATATGAATTTTTTCCCTCCCATCTTGTTGTCGTAGAAACCTCCATTGTACGACCTTAATTGTTTCCATGGTTACCACACGATATCATAAATAATGCTCTAGGATTAAAAATGAAAGAAAACAATAAAATAAACAAACTAGATTAACGTTATCGATAAGGAACTACAACACAATGCAAGCGACGAAAAAAAGAAAGAGTATAAATAATAACAAACAAAAATAGTAGCTCAACACCATACATGGAAGAAAAATTGAAAATTACAAGGAAATTTGCTTTCTATTTTGCCACTTAATATTGTTATTCTGTCAGATGTATATACTAATTTATAATAATTATAATAATAAAGTAAAAAGCGACTAAAATAAAAATTTTCTTTGTTGATTTAAGTAGGAATTTACTTTAAAAATATGTTTTTAATATTTCTTGTTTATAAAGGCATTTATCAGAAATGTCTCCGCTTGACGGTTAGTAGCCATGAAGGAAAGGCTTAGTACTTTAATTATATAAGTAATTATTATTATTTTAATTAAAGTATTGTTCATTTAATAGTTACATTCTTACGCAGGGTCCAGAAAGATGTGAGAGTTTTACAGTAGTGTTCAGTTATTACAAACTGTATTTTCATTTCTTTATTGTTCTACGCTTTCCTTTCTGTTCACAGTGTATTCTGAATGGCGTGTAAGTGAGCCTCTACGGCTGCGGGGAGAGTACATCATTTATACGATCCTGCCCAAGCATGACGTGATTTCCCATCACGCGTTAGGATAAGGGGAAACTATGGTTTCTATTGGTGTTTCTAGCTTAATTGGCGCTAAGTCGATAAAAAAGTTTTACTGATCTTAGTAAGTATCATTCCCTTTGCTGCAATGTTTAGGCGCTAATTACAGCAAGCTCTAAGCTACAGTTGGCCACAATTAAGCCAGAGAATTAAGGACTCCCGTTATGGCAGTTAATCACCCAGACGGCCATCAACCATGTGGTTCACCGGACGTGTAGAACCAAAGATTTGCAAGATGTGCATTAATTCTAGCCCTCTACTTCTCGCTTCGACGCTAGGACTGAGCTAGCTCTTAGTGCCAGGTTAAATGCAAGGTTAAACAAAAATAATATTATAATTAAAGAATAAAAATATGGTACAACTCACAAATATACAATTTTTTAATTTCAAACGCGTTTCAACGACTAATTTGTCGTCATCCTCAGTGAAGATACACAAATGAAATTAACTAAAATATATATATATATATTAAACATAACCTATAAAGTTTTAGCAAAAGTAAAAACAAAAGTGATATTATTTAAAAATAATATTAAATAAATTAAGTTGACGAAGAAGGCGATGACACGGTTAATAGCGTGTCATCGCCCCTTAACACCACTCTTGAACTCCCTCGAAGATCAAAACTGTCTTCAAAATTGGTCAACTCATCACACTCACTCAGAATATGCTTCACTGTAATGGTACCTCCACAAAACCGACACAGTGGTGGTCCATGTATTAACAAAGAGTATCCGATGCATAGAAGAGTAGCCACCTCTTCCTCTCTACGATTTGAACGAATTGGTGGCCTCTATGGACGCACGTTATTCTTGAGTTACCTCAGCTTCTCTCCTTTCACAGTTTTCCATGCAAGGAATAGTTCATGCTTTACTTTTCATACAAAGTCAGATGTCATATCACGTTGCGTCGATGGTACCATACTTGTACCCAATTTCGGCCCCTCATCTGCTTTCGTGTTTTCGCGTATTCCGCAGTGACCAGGCCCTTAGCAAAATGATACCCTGACATACCGTAAATGAAGCGTGTGTATTAAACTCAGAATGTCTCCAACTACGATTCTCAGAGTACAGTCGAATCACTTTGTGAAAAATCGGGGTGTTAGATGCGCACAGCCAAGAGGCGCCAGTGCGCATGCGCGTTAGGGCGACAGCTCTGAGTGACACTTCAGTTGGTCGTGAAAGCAGCAGGTGGTGGATCTACACGTACCTTTCCAAAAAAATTTCCGGTGTTTTGTTTTGATTTTTGTTTTATATTATCTTTTGTATTTTATAATGTACGTGTTTTTAGATGTTTTAAGAAATTGTGCAACCGGGTAGTAACCGGGTTTTTTCTCTTGCCGTCCATAAACGAATCAAACAGCCGAAAGTATGTAGTCAGGCTAGTAGCGTTTCTACTTAGAACTTTCTCTTCCTCCTCCCCCTCACACGCGGCCAAACCCCACCCCTCACACCCACATGCCTGTGCGAGGAGATTTTTGTAAAAGTGATTCAACTGTAGATTTTCTTAATCCCCTGGAGAGAACTTTGAAATCGGAACACACACTTTTATAATACGCAAACGAAATGTTTCTTAATGCTTGATAAAACACTTTGTTATCGTCTTAAACAATCGTCAGTGTAAGCTAAAGACCTGATCGGGCTATATTTGTCGCGTCATTGCTACTCGATACAGGAATGAGTAGAAGAACAACGTGAGGTGAGTGTGTGATGTGTCATTCTGATAAGATTGACTGCAATTCTTATTGTTTTGATAAAGTATGATATGAGTAAACATGCAGCCGACCTAATCAAATGTACTCTTTAGGCGATCACGTGACCTTCAGTGACTTGTGTTGATTAGTCGGCTGAACCGCAAACAGCTGAGCCTATCTACACACAGTGTAATGTTCTTTAGGCGTAGAAGAATATAATACGATAGTATTGTTTACGATATGTTGCCATTCTCCCTAGAGCGGTGTGATTCAGGAGGAATAAGTCTACCTTGGTAAAATATCTGCCGATGCAAGAAATATATATATAAGCTGATACGTATTCCTTCACGGATGGAAAATAGTTATTTTCTGGAGTACATACGTTCATTATGCAGTGCATAAAATCGCAGGTCCGATGTATCGCTAGAATCTCATCTAGCATTGACGAGAATCTCATCTCGCTCTTCAACTGTTGGGTTCACCTCGTCTACTACAACACCCCTTCAGTTGATGTTCGACAATGAAGATACTATAAATCTTTGAAAGTTAACTCGCATAAATACTAAGAAAGATTCTTGTTCATAGTGAAAATGATATATTTGAGCGCGCGCGCGCGTGTGTGTGTGTGTGTGTGTGTCTATGTGTCGGATGTGCGTGTGTGTGTGTGTGTGTGTGTGTGTGTGTGTGTGTGTGTGTGTGTGTATGTATGTGTGTGTGTGTGTGTGTGTGTGTGTGTGTGTGTGTGTGTGTGTGTCGGATGTGTGTGTGTTTGTGTGTGTGTGTGTGTGAGAGAGAGAGAGAGAGAGTGTGTGTAAGAGAGAGAGAGTGTGAGTGTGTGTGTCGGGTGTGTGTGTGTGTCTGTGTGTCGGGTGTGTGTGTGTGTTTGTGTGTGTGTGTGTGTGTGTGTGTGTGTGTGTGTGTGTGTGTGTGTGTGTGTGTGTGTGTGTGTGTTCTTAACTATAATCAGGGCAGCTATAGGATTTATTTTTTAGGTAGGTACAGTTTAGGGGAGTCGAGACTACCGATGGGGGTTGGTCTAGCGCCTAAATATAGTAAGCTAAACAAAATGGCGATTATTCGTTATTTTATCGTTTCTTGATGCATTCTAAATTTCGCTATAATATTATGGGCGTTTCTTTTGGTCTTAGATGGGCTATATACAATTTAACTTTTTAAATTATTGACAACTGAGAAGGATTTTAACAAATAAATATAAAAATGTTGGGTAGAGCTGGACCTATCCACTGGCGCCACTACTGACTATAATTCATTGTCATACCTTTGTACTCTGAAACCATATCTTAAATGAGAAATAGATAAAACTATTACACCAGAATGATGAGTAAGTGTGCCCGTATTTAGTTTCCCCCTTCAAAACGTCGATATCGTTAGCTTAACGTTTATTGTACGGGTTTGTATGAGAAAGTATCGCGCCTGAGTTATTGGCGTTGGGTCGACGCCCCCCTTATCGACGCGGCCGAATATCGATTTAACCCACTTTGCATTGTTATATCCACGGATGAGTGAACTCCCGACTGTTCAAACAGTTACACTGAAAGAATTACTTATTTACTGAGAACACTTGCGTCGTGAGAAAATGCAATGTGCATAGTTCGTTGCTAAGCTACAATGCTAACACAAAAATGGCGTGAGAAGAAAGACTGTGTAGGACTAATGGCAGCTACACTTTTTTTGTAACCATATTTAACATCAATCTTCTTGCAACTCCTTCCATTAGTTCACACTCTCCTTAAATACTTCTTGTTCAAATTATCAGTTATTAATAAAATACTTTTTATTCATCCACTCAACTTCAAATACATTTTTATTAAACTTGTAGTAGATGACAGTTGATGTTAATACAGTTTTTTTCAAATATTAACTAAATTTAACGAAATAGGCCTAATTTCATATTTTAAATGGGAGAAACGCTTTGCACACAAGGAGCAAGGTATCCAATATAGTTATTTCGTCCTATTTCGCTTAAACTAAGTGATATAATATGATTTCATAAAACAGCTGATTTTATGTTATAGGCTATGTGGTAGAACAGCTGTTTTAACGCATAGTTACTTTATTATATTAATTGTAATTATTTAATAGAAAGAAACTAAAATAAAATTTATCTTTGTTGACCTAAGTAGGAATTAACTTTAAAACATGTTTGTTTATATTACTCGTTATTGAATATAAACCAAAGTTTGATTCACACGAAAGATTAACCTTACGACAATGGTTTCGGAACCGTCAGCTAATAACATGCAGAGTAAGCAAGGAGTACAGATATTGTTCGTCCCACGCACGCTCAAAGCAATATAACAACACGAATTTATAACAATTTCTGCTGGCGATTGTATATATTGATATGCTATCAATAAATGTCTTCCCTTATAACCAGCTAACTTGTTTCTGTACAAACGCCAGTAAAAGAGTTTCTATCATTGTAACGGCTGTGTAATCAATAATGTAATCAAGCTTAGAAAATACTCCCTCACTAAAAAAATCATATAATGTATTTAACAAGGTGAACGTTATAAATGTTTTGACGTGAAACAAGTATTTTTCCGACGGTAGGTAAACTGTGAAAATATGATGACATATTTATGAAAATTTCTGTTGTTCACGAAAATGAACGCATTGTCACGAAGGTTTCCGAAAACTAAACAGCTGATTTCATTAAGAGAAATTGTTTTTCTGTCCTTTTAAGGGTAATGTTCAGAAAATCATATAAAATTTCGAATTAAACAGTATTAAAAAAATATCTGGAATTGATTAAATTAAGAATTATTTCATGCGATAACTGTTTTTAATAGCCTTTCGTAGGTTATATTAATTACTGACTTAATTGTCTGTAGTCCATATTTATTAACTTACACTTATTCAATCAGAATGTTTAAATCGACTGCAATTAAGATTTGGTAATATTACAGAATAAATATATCCCACTGAGAATAAAGGTCTATCAAAAATCATATTGTTTCTTAATAAGTTATTTTTTTCATTTATGCCTACATTAATAATAAATACAGTTGTAAATAATAATTTATTTTTAAATAAACGTAAATATGTTCATCTAATTAACGGATTTTTAGTGGAATAGGATTTTTTCACTTCCTTGACTCGATACCCAACTCAGGGGAAGAGTAGGTATCTTAAATAGATGCCCTACCTACATAAACCTACAAAAAACCTACATGTACCTACATAAACGTCATACATAACCTACATGTACCTACATAAACGCCATACATAACCTACAAAAAAAGGCTGAAGTAAGAATAAAATGAAAAATGAAGGAGATAATAGAAATGAAGAGAAAATAGAAGAGCATTTAAAAAACCAACAAAGAAAATAATATAAAGGAAATGTGAAATAAAGTAGGAAGGTTAAAAGTCCAAAAATAAAACAGGCAAGAGAGACGACTAAGAACGGCTTAGTAAAAAAAAAGAAACAAAAAAAAGGATAACTACTGAAATCGCCAAAACAGTAGGCCAATACGTCAATTAAATACGGTAAATGGTTCTAAACTAACCAAACTTTGATTTCTTAAATAAAACTTGGTAAATTAGCTTCATCTGTCAACAATTTGAAAGTATTTGCTTAAGATGATAATGTCTGCTTTTATCAGTACAGTATTAACCAAAGCACTTGTCTGTGTTACAGATAAGGGACCTATATGTAACGGTGGTTTACATCTCTTTCACAACTATCAGAATAATTATTCGCTATTGAAAAATGGTATTGTTATTAAATCTAAATAACCGTTGAAAATTTTGGAACCTAGTGATGGAAACCTGTCATCATCACCTGTCATTATCAATGAGCAAACATTCATTACATCAAAATTCCCAACAAGCGTTCAAACTGTCTATATGCATAAGAATGCGTCTTGAACGAACAAGGTATGCCATGAATTGAACCTAAAGAAGGAAATATGTTGAGCAAGGTTTCTTGTTGAACAAACCAGGTATGCTCCACTAGAGATTACTGAAGGAAAGATGTTGAACAAGGTTTCTTGTTGAACAAGCCAGGTATGCTCCAAAACTAGAGATTGCAGGAGGAAAGATGTTGAACAAGGTTTCTTGTTGAACAAGCATGGTATGCTCCAAAATCTAGAGGTTACAAAAGGAAAGATGTTGAACAAGGTTTCTTGTTGAACAAACCAGGTATGCTCCACTAGAGATTACTGAAGGAAAGATGTTGAACAAGGTTTCTTGTTGAACAAGCCAGGTATGCTCCAAAACTATAGATTACAGAAGTAAAGATGTTGAACAAGGTTTCTTGTTGAACAAGCCAGGTATGCTCCAAAACTATAGATTACAGAAGTAAAGATGTTGAACAAGGTTTCTTATTGAACAAACCAGGTATGCTCCACTAGAGATTACTGAAGGAAAGATGTTGAACAAGGTTTCTTGTTGAACAAGCCAGGTATGCTCCAAAACTATAGATTACAGAAGTAAAGATGTTGAACAAGGTTTCTTGTTGAACAAGCATGGTATGCTCCAAAACTAGAGATTGCAGGAGGAAAGATGTTGAACAAGGTTTCTTGTTGAACAAGCCAGGTATGCTCCAAAATCTAGAGATTACAAAAGGAAAGATGTTGAACAAGGTTTCTTGTTGAACAAGCATGGTATGCTCCAAAACTAGAGATTGCAGGAGGAAAGATGTTGAACAAGGTTTCTTGTTGAACAAGCCAGGTATGCTCCACTAGAGATTACTGAAGGAAAGACGTTGAACAAGATTTCTTGTTGAACAAACCAGGTATGCTCCAAAACTATAGATTACAGGAGGAAAGATGTTGAACAAGGTTTCTTGTTGAACAAGCCAGGTATGCTCCACTAGAGATTACTGAAGGAAAGACGTTGAACAAGGTTTCTTGTTGAACAAGCCAGGTATGCTCCACTAGAGATTACTGAAGGAAAGATGTTGAACAAGGTTTCTTGTTGAACAAGCATGGTATGCTCCAAAATCTAGAGATTACAAAAGGAAAGATGTTGAACAAGGTTTCTTGTTGAATAAATCAGGTATGCTCCAAAACTATAGATTACAGAAGTAAAGATGTTGAACAAGGTTTCTTGTTGAACAAACCAGGCATGCTCCACTAGAGATTACTGAAGGAAAGACGTTGAACAAGGTTTCTTGTTGAACAAACCAGGCATGCTCCACTAGAGATTACAGAAGTAAAGATGTTGAACAAGGTTTCTTGTTGAACAAACCAGGCATGCTCCAAAACTATAGATTACAGAAGTAAAGATGTTGAACAAGGTTTCTTGTTGAACAAACCAGGCATGCTCCACTAGAGATTACTCAAGGAAAGACGTTGAACAAGGTTTCTTGTTGAACAAGCCAGGTATGCTCCAAAACTATAGATTACAGGAGGAAAGATGTTGAACAAGGTTTCTTATTGAACAAACCAGGCATGCTCCACTAGAGATTACTGAAGGAAAGACGTTGAACAAGGTTTCTTGTTGAACAAGCCAGGCATGCTCCACTAGAGATTACTGAAGGAAAGATGTTGAACAAGGTTTCTTGTTGAACAAGCATGGTATGCTCCAAAATCTAGAGATTACAAAAGGAAAGATGTTGAACAAGGTTTCTTGTTGAATAAATCAGGTATGCTCCAAAACTATAGATTACAGAAGTAAAGATGTTGAACAAGGTTTCTTGTTGAACAAACCAGGCATGCTCCACTAGAGATTACTGAAGGAAAGACGTTGAACAAGGTTTCTTGTTGAACAAGCCAGGTATGCTCCAAAACTATAGATTACAGGAGGAAAGATGTTGAACAAGGTTTCTTATTGAACAAACCAGGCATGCTCCACTAGAGATTACTGAAGGAAAGACGTTGAACAAGGTTTCTTGTTGAACAAACCAGGTATGCTCCAAAACTAGAGATTACAGGAGGAAAGATGTTGAACAAGGTTTCTTGTTGAACAAGCCAGGTATGCTCCAAAACTAGAGATTACAGGAGGAAAGACGTTGAACAAGGTTTCTTGTTGAACAAGCCAGGTATGCTCCAAAACTAGAGATTACCGAAGGAAAGATGTTGAACAAGGTTTCTTGTTGAACAAGCCAGGTATGCTCCAAAACTAGAGATTACAGGAGGAAAGACGTTGAACAAGGTTTCTTGTTGAACAAGCCAGGTATGCTCCAAAACTAGAGATTACCGAAGGAAAGATGTTGAACAAGGTTTCTTGTTGAACAAGCAAGGTATGCTCCAAAACTAGAGATTACAGAAGGAAAGATGTTGAACAAGGTTTCTTGTTGAACAAGCAAGGTATGCTCCAAAACTAGAGATTACCGAAGGAAAGATGTTGAACAAGGTTTCTTGTTGAACAAACAAGGTATGCTCCAAAACTAGAGATTACAGAAGGAAAGATGTTGAACAAGGTTTCTTGTTGAACAAGCAAGGTATGCTCCAAAACTAGAGATTACAGAAGGAAAGATGTTGAACAAGGTTTCTTGTTGAACAAGCAAGGTATGCTCCAAAACTAGAGATTACAGAAGGAAAGATGTTGAACAAGGTTTCTTGTTGAACAAACAAGGTATGCTCCAAAACTAGAGATTACAGAAGGAAAGATGTTGAACAACATTTCTTGTTGAACAAGCAAGGTATGCTGTATTTAATTAATTCAATTAACGAATTAATAATTTTTTAAACTGTATTAACATCAAGTGTCATTCACTACATGTTTTAAAAAATGTATTCGAAATTGAGTTGGTGAATAAAAAGTATTTTATTAACGACGAAAAATTTGAACATGATATATGTAAGGAGTGTGAACTAATAGAAAAATGTTTTTAAAAATTAGAAAATTTAAATAAAACAACTATAGTTACACCAAATTATTGGATTTTTTGTAACAAATATCACAAATTACAGTAACACGTTGTTATTCTTTTAAATATTAAATTTTAGCGTCATCTCATACTGGATAAATTTAAAGCTACAAACTTGATCAAACTTCAAAAAAGGAAATGCTTTATTAAAAAGGTTCATCAAGTTATACAACTCTTGGTCCCTTCTGAGTAAGGTAATTATTTTATTTTTTTAAACCTGCTTACAAAGTTATTTCATGCCATCAACATTTACTCTACTTATGAAAAGCCATAAAACCTTTGTTTACAGTCATTAAACTTTATGGCCCTACCGGAATCGGTTCTTGGTAGTATTTAATCATTAACAGCCCAACGTTTATTCGTTGTAAAAATTCCATGCTAAGATTACCACTCTTAATAGGTAAGGTAATACGAAGATGTTTTGCCATGTTTTGAGCTTTTGTCTCTATATGTCCATTAGTCTTTATACAAATTTATTGCAGATACTACTATTTGAGGTGTAGGAGATTCCTTCTCTCTCTCTCTCTCTCTCTCTCTCTATATATATATATATATATATATATATATATATATATATATATATATATATATATATTAGAGTCTCGAAATTCCGAGCCCCGAACTTCCAGTCGGCTAATCCGCGGGATTAATGAGCTAAGGCCCCTGTGTTAATAACATTTCTACTTCAGCATGCGGTTTCATATAAGAACTAAAATCCTAATTGGATCGATAGAGAACTATACAAATCCTGACTATTCAAAAACTAACTATAAAATCCTGAGCATAATGAAACTGTTGACTATGTTATTGATCCACAAGAAAAAACAGATGTGCTTATTTCTTATCAAGAAACTTTCGGGTTGTGAAAATTCCGACGTGGTCAATTTGAGATAACAGATGTTACGATTATTGAAATGCTACAAAAACTACCGAAGGCAGTGATGACAAAGAATAAAGATGAAGATTCGACCGAGACAGTACAAGAAGGGAAAATTAGTCACGCTGAAGGAACGGCCGCCTTGGAACTGCACTACGCTTTATTGAACAACAGACAGACACCACGCAAACAGATGTGCTTCTGCTAAGACGTCTACGCGACACCGCAGCACGAAAACGATCTGATAATCAAACGCATAAGACACGTAACAACGTTTTCCAAAAAAACGTAGCAACCGTGATGAAAAATGTATTCCAAAGAAACATTAATTTATCTAAATACTGTAATCAATAAAGTTCTATAAACGTAATGGTTTGACCTTTTTATCTGCAATCTGATTATTCAATTCCGTATATTATTTCACACTTTCCTTATATATTTGTTCAAATTTTCAATCTTTAATAAAAAAAATGTTTATCTACTCAAGTTCAAATACATTTCTTTAAATTCTAGTGGATGATACTTGATATTACTTACAACAGTTTTTCAAATATTAATTCATTAATTAAATTTAAAGAATTAATTTTAGATTTATGTGGGAGAAAAACTTTTCCAAAAGGGACAAGTATACATGCAATAAAGTTATTCGTCCCATTTGGCTAAAATTATGTGATAACGTATGATTTCATAAAACAGCTGATTTATAGGTTTTGTGGTAGAACAGCTGTTTTAACGCTTAGGTTATGTTAATTTATTTATATTATCATAATTATTCAAAACTAATTTATAAAATCTAAAATAAAATTATCCTTTGTAGACTTAAGTAGGAACTGACTTTTATAAAAATATATACAGTTGTTAAATTCGTCTAAACGGAATTTGAAGATAACCGGCCATAAAACGAAACCGTAAACAATATAGAAACAAGTTGGGCGGTTAGTGCGTGGATGTGGGAGAAATGTGAAAGCACGCCCACGTTAGATTGTAATAAGGTGATGTGTTGTGTGCTTTATAACATAACATCGAACTGAATGGATGATGTATTGGAACCAGAGGCGAAGCGTGATAAATTCCCCACAAAGGCCGAGACGGTAGGACGGCAATCCCTCATTACATTACAAAAAAAATGTAATGGTTATACTAACGAATGCTAGTTATATCTGTTATATAAGTCTTTTCTAGCACTCATTATTTTCTAGGATTAGATTACTCATTCACTCTTCACCTTGTGTGGATCCCTTGTACGTGTGGATTTTTTTACTTCAGCAAAACGTCCCTCCACCGACGCATTAGTTGCGTGCTTCAAGCACGCATTAGATGTCGTGCAAATCACAGTATATAGCATAAGATTCAATTATTATAGGACTACTATTATTTTATTTTTATTAGATTGTTATTAGATAGTTAGACTATTAGATTATTATTATAAGATTCTATTATCTTATTCTATATACTGTGGTGCAAATAAGCTTAGCTAAGCGCGATACTTCATAAAAAGCATTTTGTAAGTCCTCTTCGTACGAAATATCTATTAACATCTGAGTATTTTCGTCAAGAAAAGTACCAGTTCCATATATGCCACTCAGGTGATTTTTAAGACTTTGTTGGTCATAAAATAGAATAATTTTATGAGACAATAAATTCTCATGGAAGAAAAAACCAAGCGTCCTTTTAAGATTATCGCTTAAAGATTACCAATAATTTCGTAATAGTCTTCTACTTGATGTAACTAGACGTGGCCGATGCCGACTGCCGAGAAAAACCGGAAAGAGCCGAGCGAACAATAGATGTTACAAACGGGGAGATTACTTACTGAATATTGGCCGCTGAGAGTGGGAGAGGGGTTGATCAGTAAGGCAGTGGCAGCACTGAATTACTTGCGCTGACGTTGCTTACTCATAGCTACTTTCCTACAAATTTCTACAAATTATATTTATTTTACCATTTTCTGAAAACATATAATTTTTAATTTAAACAATTTTTGTCATCGGCGCATCTATAGCTGATTTCACGCCTCGCTACTGATTGGTACCCACACGTATTGTGTGCTTTATAACAGTACGTCCAATGAATGAAAGCAGGAAAGCCCGCGTGGGTGATGTATAGGTACCCACACATGAGTGCTTTATAACAGTACAATAATGCCATGTAAAGCCTGTTGTTGGATGTTGATCGCGCTGTCAAAAGTTAATTAATTTTCAATTATTTAAAGAAGATGCTCTTTTGGCGACAAGGTTTCTCTTAAACACATTTAAAAATAAACTTAATGGAAACAGGAATAATCATTGTTGTTTAACTTTTTATCTTTAATGTTTACATGGTTTTTTGTGGTTCACGTTTTCGTAAAAATGTATAATAATTTTGTTTATGTTATTAATATGGTCTAGAACGGAGAGAAAGAAGTGTAGAGCTGGTTTACTAGAACCATACAGTATTTAGCGAAGGTAACAGGCTGCACTGCGAGTTAATAGCTCATTATTACCCCAGGTTTAACTCTAGTTACTCATTTTCACAAAATAAATTGACCTAGAAATCGAAAAAAAACAAAATCTTTTTCAGTACCCGGGATCGAACCAAAGACCTTTATATTTACCCTACTCATTACTACTTGATGTAGTCTAAATTAATTTGTCCATTTCCGAATATAACGTATTCACGTAAATTCTCCTACACTAAAACATAAGTAATTAGATTTTCACGCGATCCAGCACTCCTAGTAGCGAAAAATATAACTAAATCAGCTCTGAGTAATAATACTTTTATATCACTACACGTGTGGGTATTTCAACTGAGAACGTTCTTTGCTACTGTATCTATATACCTTGAGAGACATTTCTTCTTTCACAAAATATTTCTTTATTACGAAATAGACGGATAAAAGTTTTTTGAGTAAGATCGTTTTGTGTCCAAGCGTTACAATAAAATTAAATATTCGAAATAAACTAGTTTCTTTTTCAATTACTTCTATTAGTTCAAACTCTCCCATTGTTCAAATTTTCAGTCGTTAATAAAATATTTTTTATTCATCCACTAAAGTTAAAATACATTTTTTTAAACTTATAGTTGATGACACTTGATGTTAATACAGTATTTTCAAATATTAATTCATTAATTAAATTTAATGAGATAATTTGAGTTTTATATGGGAGAAAAACTTTGGAATGCAAAAACAAGGTATGCAATATATAGTTATTTCGTCTCGTTTTGGTTAAAATTAGTAATAACATATAATTTCAATAAACAGCTGATTTTATATTATAGGTTATGTAGTAGAACAACTGTTTAAACGCATAGGTTATGTTACTTTATTTATAATAATTGTAATTATTTAAAAGTAACTGAAATAAAGATTTTTTTGTTGACCGAAGTAGGAATTTACTTTAAATCCTTGTTTATATTACTTGTTTCGTTACATCTTACGGAAGCAATGTTTCAGCGCAATCGAAAAACCAGAGCATACAGTATCTGCATTCCTAACTTTACTAGCCGTATTCCTTGTTAAGGAAATGGAATAAAATTCGATTCCTGTCTAATGGAAACAAATTGTGTTGCCATTTTGTCTACATGTGCAAACGTGCTACGAAGACATGCCGGCACGTGAAATTACCAAGACGTACTACGAGACGAAGCTTTCCAAGACACCAGGTGCAAAATGAAGGGTAGAATGAATAGGAACAAATTGGAATGTAAATAAAATACCAAGAATTAAAATCACAAGAAAGCGAATAAATAGTCTAAACAGACTAAAATAGTCCAACACCCATATTTTAATAATATGTTATAAAATAATAGTAAAATATTATTATTATCATAATAACATACTGTATAGAGAGGAAAATTTTAAGGAAATTCGCTTCCTATTTTGGCACCTAATATTGTGATTCTGTCATAAGTATATACGTATTTATATTAGTTGTAATTGTAAAATTAAAAGAAACTCAAATAAAATTTGTCTTTGTTGAATTAAGTAGGAATTTACTTTCACAAAACGGGCAAGGTATGCAATATACTTATTCCATCCCATTTAGATTAAAATAAGTGATAACATGATTTTATAAGACAGCTGAATTAATATTTTATAAGTTATGTGGTAGAACAGCTGTTTCAACACATATGTTATGTTACTTTATTTATATTAACTGTAATTATAAAACAAAAAGTAACTAAAATAAACTTTTTCTTTGTTGAATTAAGTAGGAATTTACTTTCACAAAACGGGCAAGGTATGCAATATACTTATTCCATCCCATTTAGATTAAAATAAGTGATAACATATGATTTTATGACAGCTGAATTAATATTTTATAAGTTATGTGGTAGAACAGCTGTTTCAACACATATGTTATGTTACTTTATTTATATTAACTGTAATTATAAAACAATAAGTAACTAAAATAAATTTTTTCTTTGTTGGTCACAGCAGGAATTGACTGTTTAAAAAAATGTGTATAATACTCCTTTTTGAAAATAATTCGCAATCTACGTTACACACAATTTGGATACAAGTGACAAAAAGTACAGTATTAATATTTAATCAGAATGAAGATGTCTGTAAAACTCTGAAAAGTTGGTTCAATTGACATCTATCCAAACTAATGAAAAGTATTACCTTGATTCAGAAGTGCTTATCAGTATTATTAAAATAAAAGTGATAAATTTTACAATAAAATTTTAATTAAAGGCATTTGAAGTATATGTTTATACTTTTGAGACACAATGGGAAATATAAATTGAAGTGCGCTATTTATATACGTCAAAAATTGAGCCACCTATACTTCTTCGTACTTATACATCCAAAGATAACGGGTTAGTGGCGCAGATAAACCCAGTGAATTTTTAAATACGTTTGCAATGAATGACAAGAAACAGGAAAGATCACGTGACGTCAAATCGACACTCGTACATAGTCGTTAATTATCGCTCATTTACAATTCAACAGGCGGTTAAGCTTTCCACTTTTGTATGATTACATCATAGTTAGGGCCTTACATTAACATAAATTATCTCATTTTAAAGGTTGAATTAATAACATAATACTAATGTACAAGTAATCTATATTTCGTAATGCCTGGCATAAGGGCCGTAGAAAAATTTTTTTCAGTGGGGGTGAGAGGGGCTACCAGGGAAATAGTCAGCCATTTAGCAGGGCGAATGTTTGAGAATATAAAACTCCCTGCATGTTCAAGACAAAAACGGGTACGAGTATTAAAACATCTTTCTTCCAGACATTTTTACAAGCACCGGAAGCTACTATTCGTCGCCACCGTAACGAAATATTGTTCTGTTTGTAGTTATAATCCGATCAACACATGTTTTGTAGTTTTGAATGTACCACAAGATGTAGCATCGAAAATACAAGCAGAGATTCTTTCCACATCCAAAGCAAACCGGCTCCTCCTAATTAGTATCACGAGGTTAGAAGTCGAGCTTCAACCTTTGCTGCTAGAGACAGAATTGGCCATATCATTTGCAACACATGCCTCAAAAGATTGAATATTACGGAATCGAGTTACTGTCTTGTAGCAAAGTAGAAGAATCTTTGGAACATATATTGCTGAGCTCACAAGTCCGTAACTCCTGTAAGAGGGACTTACAAATAGTGAGAGCCTGATAAAGTACATTTTAGAGATAAAGAAATACTGGGCGTTGGCTGCTGTGTGTGTCGTGGACATTGAACCATTGGAGTCACTTAACGCTGGAAGCTCGTACAAAGAAAGAAAGATTCCCTGCGGAAGACATTTAGAAACAGTGAGACCCCGATGAAGGTCATTTTGGAGATGAAGATATGGGCGTTGGCTGCTGCTGTGTACCATGAGCACCGAGCATCAGAGTCACGTAAAGCTGGAAGCTCGAACAAAGAAAGAAAGTTAGCGATCAGCATCTACGACGGATAGCAAGAGCAGTGTGAATATAGTAGGCTTAAGATAGGAACATAAACCTCCTAGCAGAGGACATAGGATCCCCACACATGAGGTTCGAGTACCTAAACTAGACCTACTCCGTATTAGGCCATGAAAGTACTTACTTACTAGCCAACGCCCACCCTTGGCTGTTGAGCCATTTGGTGACGCGCTGACCAACCAGTATAGACGAACAAGTGGATCATCATCATCTCCGTAATGGTCGAGTGTATTGCATTTCATCAGATGAGTCGCATCCATCGTATCGTGTCCACAGAGAGAGCATTCAGGTGTTCCCGATGCGCTGTAGATGGGCAGCCAGGAAGTCGTGGCCGGTCTGCATTCTGAACTTGTCAATGTCTACAGCTCGAGAAGTCTGTGGTCGATGGTTCCTGTGGTAACAAGATTTTCCCATTTTCTTCCTGCTGATTGCTGTGTGAGGTTTAGTTTGCTGACCCGGTCGATGGTTCCTGTGGTGACAAGATTTTCCCATTTTCTTCCTGCTGATTGTTGTGTGAGGTTTAGTTTGCTGGCCCGGTCGATGGTTCCTGTGGTGACAAGATTTTCCCACTTTCTTCCTGCTGATTGCTGTGTGAGGTTTAGTTTGCTGGCCCGGTCGATGGTTCCTGTGGTGACAAGATTTTCCCACTTTCTTCCTGCTGATTGTTGTGTGAGGTTTAGTTTGCTGGCCCGGTCGATGGTTCCTGTGGTGACAAGATTTTCCCACTTTCTTCCTGCTGATTGCTGTGTGAGGTTTAGTTTGCTGGCCCGGTCGATGGTTCCTGTGGTAACAAGATTTTCCCACTTTCTTCCTGCTGATTGCTGTGTGAGGTTTAGTTTGCTGGCCCGTTCGATGGTTCCTGTGGTGACAAGATTTTCCCATTTTCTTCCTGCTGATTGCTGTGTGAGGTTTAGTTTGCTGGCCCGGTCGATGGTTCCTGTGGTGACAAGATTTTCCCACTTTCTTCCTGCTGATTGCTGTGTGAGGTTTAGTTTGCTGGCCCGTTCGATGGTTCCTGTGGTGACAAGATTTTCCCATTTTCTTCCTGCTGATTGCTGTGTGAGGTTTAGTTTGCTGGCCCGGTCGATGGTTCCTGTGGTGACAAGATTTTCCCACTTTCTTCCTGCTGATTGCTGTGTGAGGTTTAGTTTGCTGGCCCGGTCGATGGTTCCTGTAGTGACAAGATTTCCCACTTTCTTCCTGGTGATTGCTGTGTGAGGTTTAGTTTGCTGTCCCGGTCGATGGTTCCTGTGGTGACAAGATTTTCCCACTTTCTTCCTGCTGATTGCTGTGTGAGGTTTAGTTTGCTGGCCCGGTCGATGGTTCCTGTGGTGACAAGATTTTCCTACTTTCTTCCTGCTGATTGCTGTGTGAGGTTTAGTTTGCTGGCCCGGTCGATGGTTCCTGTGGTGACAATATTTTCCCACTTTCTTCCTGTGTGAGGTTCTTGCTGTGTGAGGTTTAGTTTGCTGGCCCGGTCGATGGTTCCTGTGGTGACAATATTTTCCCACTTTCTTCCTGCTGATTGCTGTGTGAGGTTTAGTTTGCTGGCCCGGTCGATGGTTCCTGTGGTGACAAGATTTTCCCACTTTCTTCCTGCTGATTGCTGTGGAGGTTTAGTTTGCTGGTCCGGTCGATGGTTCCTGTGGTGACAAGATTTTCCCACTTTCTTCCTGCTGATTGCTGTGTGAGGTTTAGTTTGCTGGCCCGGTCGATGGTTCCTGTAGTGACAAGATTTCCCACTTTCTTCCTGGTGATTGCTGTGTGAGGTTTAGTTTGCTGTCCCGGTCGATGGTTCCTGTGGTGACAAGATTTTCCCACTTTCTTCCTGCTGATTGCTGTGTGAGGTTTAGTTTGCTGGCCCGGTCGATGGTTCCTGTGGTGACAAGATTTTCCTACTTTCTTCCTGCTGATTGCTGTGTGAGGTTTAGTTTGCTGGCCCGGTCGATGGTTCCTGTGGTGACAATATTTTCCCACTTTCTTCCTGTGTGAGGTTCTTGCTGTGTGAGGTTTAGTTTGCTGGCCCGGTCGATGGTTCCTGTGGTGACAATATTTTCCCACTTTCTTCCTGTGTGAGGTTCTTGCTGTGTGAGGTTTAGTTTGCTGGCCCGGTCGATGGTTGCATTGATGAGGGTTCTCGTGCTTTGCAATGAGGGTATACAAATAGGTTGTGCCATGGATGTGCCTTTTTGGCCAGAAAGTCTGCTCTCTCACTTCCATAGATGCTAACATGGTAAAGTTATACGCCAACCTTTATTTACCAGGTGACCCAAGGCTTTTCAGGCCATAGAAGTGCCTGCCCCTTGTAAGAAGAGGATAGGGAAGAGCAGATGTATTAGGTGAGACTAAACAAGTGGTATAGTTATCCCCTTGGAAGTTTGAATATGGGATACCCATACTCGCAGACATGAAGTAAGCTCTAAAGCGGGTTAAGACACAGGACGTCTATAAAGAAAAGTGCGTTCACTAATTAGGAAAACAAACATTCGCCAAGTGCGCATTTAGCTTTAAGGACCAAAGTAAACATACACACGATAAGAAGCCTGGCTATGTTTGGAGAGCCCTACATAAACTGTAACGTTAGTCTTTATTAAGGATTCCTGCTATATTTGTAGCGGGATGTTTCCTATCTCTACTTATCAGAATTCTCATCCCGTATTTTGCTTTACATGGTTGCATTTTTTCCTTTTCCTTTATTCCTAGTAGCTACGAAAAAACATTTTAGCGTTTTTCGGTAGGGATACCTAGTTTTAGAGAGGTCAGGTGCATGAAAAGAATCGGGTCTAAATGACATTTGCATTCAATTGTTAAATCTAGCTGTAAAAAATGTTTCTCTAGGGAAGACGTCATTTTACATATGAAGTGAATGGAGGGTTTATTTCATTCAACAACATGCGTATAACGTATTTGTCCTTGTTCTATGCCCATGACCATGATCATACTGAGCGTCGCTGTACATCTACCGCAGTAGGGTATAATTCAGCGCAACCTGAATTCCTTAGCGAAAGGGCAAGTCAGAGTAAAGGAAGTTATTTTAAAACAGCTGATATGATTAGCTGAGGTCTTCAAGGTCGTTTTGTCGTGTTGTCTGGGTTATGGGCCAAGTTGATCACCTACTGCGCACATTCTACATAGGTGTTCTTCGCCGAACATTACATAACATATTACAGAGTTACAGCCGTTGGTCTGGTGCCAAATGAATGCGAGAATCTGGTTTCTCTCCTTCAAAAAACAATCTGCCAGCTTTAAATTGGATTTTGTTTTACAAATAGCATATCTGCAGTTATGGATACAGTATTCGATTAATTGAAAATGTGGTATTAAATTTATGTTCTAAAGTGAACATATAGAATTAAGTAAAAAAAAGACGTACTATGAAGTAAATAGACGTAAAATGAAGCCCGTTCTCCCTTGATTAAACGCAAGAGAAAATGTAGGTCTAGATTGTGAGTCGATTCTTTTGACTTGTTTGCTAAAGGTTACCAGAAGCTCACTTCGTGAACAATCGCTAGAAGGGCGAATGTCGAGGGAAGGACAAGGAGCGAAGAACGACGTCTTCCGGTAAACCTACACGGAGGTTATGAATGATCCTGAGGGCTAAAGTACGTGCCAATACGTCTCTCTAGGTATGCAAATGTTTCACACTCTACTAGGGATGGTCGATATTTTCTGTCACGGAATATTCGTTTGTAGCTGGTGGTACTAGTGACAAAATATAGAAAATGTCAGTTCCAGTGACAATGGATCGATCGGAAGTTGCTGCTGTTGTGATTGGGCAAAAACTCGCAGTCGCTGGATGAAACGTTACTGATATCTTACTGTTGCTGTAATTGGTTGATTTGTCGCTGTCACTGGCTCTACTCTCACCGCTCGGCTCACCGCTCAGATCATGGTGCAGTATTTTTGAATGAAGGGGAGAGGGAGGTTTGTCTTTGTTGTGATTAGGCAAAATGTCGCCGTCGCGCTGACTGAAAAGTTACTGATATTTTACCACGGCTGCCATTGATTGATTTGTCGCTGTCGCTGATTCTACGTATTTATATCGTGTATGTGAGTGGTCAGGTTTCACGACAGCGAGAGTGTTGCTTATACGTCGACGATCGGTAGATTGTTCGTAGTTTCGTAGAAATTTATTTCTAAATAAAAAGAGCCATCAAAAAAAAGAGAAAAGCGAGGTGTGGAATTATTTCACCAGTGTGGTACGTCTGACTGTTATTGGTACATATAGAGCTGTCTCAGTATCCATTGTCACTGGTAAAAATCATTGAACCAATCCTGGTGATGTCACTAAATCACTGATCCGTAAGTCATTGAATTGACCATTCCTACACTCTACCAGTAACAAACCTCCCAATAAGTGAATCTATTTCCATTTGAAAGTCGACACCATGAGAACACGGATGCCACATCAGTATGTTGCTGTGGTTACCCTAATCACAATTCTTCCTGCAGAAGTACAAATGGACAACGTGGTGACAAAAGCACTGAGTAATGTGTCAAGTCTGTCGATCCTGGTTTGGACAGTAAGCGTCAATCCTTGGTTAGACACAAGCCGTATGGAGCACCTGCTAGATAGGCCGGCTCCATTTAGTCGAAAGACCACACAAATTATAACTGCTGCATTGGAGCACCTAAAACGTCTTAGCTGGCAAAATACTTTTCTAATTGTAATTTCACTACAGTAAAATTGCAGACAATCTACAAAACAACCATAAGACATTTTGGTGAATGCGTGTAAAACTGCCTGAAGGTACGTAACTACGATTTTATATTTTTAAGGCAATTTTCCTTATTCTCAACGTCATCGCGTGTATAAGGTCGTATTCGGTCTCAAAAACTGGAGTCTAGTTGTAACATCTACTATCATATTGAAAAGTGTTCCAAATCATAAAATGCTTCCGCCAAATCGCAATCAGTTTTTCTTTATCAGGAATAGTAAGTGGTTTTTAACAAGTTGGTATAGTTTTTTTAAATTCCTTCTATTAGCTTACACTCTCCTTATAAACATGTTGTTCAGATTTTTAATCCTTAAAAAATATGTTTTATTCATCCACTCAAATTCAAATACATTTTTAAAATTTATAGTAGATGACACGAAGTTAATATAGTTATTTTTCAAACATTAATTCACTAATTAAATTTAATGAATTAATTTTAGTTTTATATGAAATAAAAAGAGGCAAGATATGCAATATACATAGTTATTTCGTCCCATTTGGCTTAAAATAAGTGATACCATATGAATTCATAAAACAGCTGATTTTATGTTATAGGTTATGTGTTAGAACAGCTGTTTTAACTTATAGGTTATGTTACTTTTTTTATATTAATTGTAATTATTTAATAAAAAAAAAACTTTTGTTTATATTTTCGTTGGTGACATAAGTAGGAATTTTGTTGACTTAAAATTTTTCTGTTTATATTATTTGTTTAACATGAACGTTTACGCATAGACGGCTACGGTAGTCACCTGCGAAACTGTGCTTTCATAGGTTCGTCTGGCGCCGCCTTAAAGCATCAGCTTCGAGTAATCAATTACAGTGGAACTGTCTAAAGATAACACAAAGATAAAATGCAACCGACTGCAGTGTCTATCAATAATAGATTACACCTTTCTTAATACTATCGACATAAAATTTGTATAATATTACAGTACTTTCAAAATAAATTGAAATGAACAAATTAGACGATAGTCTAACGAGATGGGACATACAAAGGATAAATTTAATTACAACTACGACTGAAAGAGAAATAATTTTATTCATAATGAGAGAATGGTGAAAATCAAGGCTAGAGTGTGCCATGATGATTTTCAAAAGTTCAGACTTTTCTTACATAATCTTTCCATTTCACATTTTTTAAAGCACTAATTTTAGTAAAGGCTGAGGATTGATTTCTACTGCAATTTAAAATAGTTTCAATGTAAAGACACAGTTTCATTATAACCCTACTAGACTAAGTTAATTTGTAATTAGCTTTAAGCGAATGAAATAGGTTTTTTAGTTACACTGTTAGCGTCCAAGTCACGTAGGTTTTAAGTGCAGTTAGAACTAGGCTGCCGTAACATAACATTATTCACTCTTACGTGCTTGTATAATACAACTTGTACAGAACAACAAAAGAACAAGGAAAAAAGGAAATTATCAGGGAATTATCAAACCGGTTACCCTGATTTTAAATAAAAACGGGTCCACAAAACGTTACATACATCCGTCTCAACTAATTTTGTTAACGTCCTAACTTGTTTTTACCAACACCAACAAATTCAATTCCATATCCTTCCGGAAACCAGCGATGAAAAAATAAACATACGCTGTGAAAACAAGGGAATCATCATACCCCCTTCCTTCTCTGACTTACTTGTAATCTAAATGAATCCCCCATATACTTATTACTGTTTCTTTGCACATCCTTTTTCCGAGGGCATAAAATAAACATTTCTTGCAAGAATTTTCATTTAGAGGGTAGTCCTAAAAAGCGAACCATGTTTATAGATAGATCAACCTCGGGGATACAATTCTGCATCCATAGCCCATTTACGACTCCAGTACCACGGTATTTATGTCCCTTTCGTTCTCCTACCTTAGGTCTACCGATCATTCCTCTTACAGATAATTGAATCTCAGATTAAGTTTAATTCGCGTTTGAAATACTATACATGACCCTATACATCCCTTACTACAGTACCCCCAACTGATTTCATGTCCTTGTCTACAATCATATCTTACGTCCACCTTATCTTTCTTCTTACACGGTTTAGTGATTAGGTTTATTTCATGTATGCAATGATTATTATATACACACGACCCATAAACGTCCCTTACTCCAGTACCAGGGATTTCATGTCCCTTTCTTAGTCCTATATACTTCCTCCTAACTTTTTTCTTAGCTAGAATTGGGTCAGAGATTAGGTTTACTTCTCGTATGCAACCCTATACATGACCCATATACGTCCCTTACTCCAGTACCAAGGATTTCATGTCCCTTTCGTAGTCCTATATACTTCCTCCTAACTTTTTTCTTAGCTAGAATTGGGTCAGAGATTAGGTTTACTTCTCGTATGCAACCCTATACATGACCCATATACGTCCCCTACTGCAGTACCAAGGATTTCATGTCCCTTTCTTAGTCCTATATACTTCCTCCTAACTTTTTTCTTAGCTAGAATTGGGTCAGAGATTAGGTTTACTACTCGTATGCAACCCTATACATGGCCCATATACGTCCCCTGGTGCAGTAAACCTACCAGGGGTTACATGTTCATTTCGTAGACCCATCTTACGTCTATTTACCTTTCTTCTTACCCGAAATTGGGTCAAAAATTAGGTTTACATCGTGTAAGCAACCCAATATAAGGCTCACATACATCTCCTACTGCAGTACCAAGGATTTCTTTTCCCACTCGTAGTGCCATCTACTTCCTCCTAACATTTTTCTTATCCAGAATTGAGTCAAAGATTAGGTTTACTTCTCATATGCAACCTTATCCCATATTCCAGACCGAGGGTTACATCTTTACCTCAGTCCTATCTACCCGCATTCCTCTTCTTATCCTACAAATGCGATAGCAGGCAGACGGGTCGTCGTAAAGCACAGATAAATATCTACAAGTTTACGATACAGTGAGAGATTTATGCTCCTAACTTTATTCTTTCACGTTCCCGCTGCCATTGATAGCCTTGAAACACAAAAACCGTTCACTTCTACACAGGGTTAATGCCAAGACACCTGTATTAGTCGCGCAACACTGCAGCCAACTCTGTCGAATCGATTTGTCATCGATAGGGTTAACAGTATTACCAACACACAAGTTATTCTAGCAACAGGTGAAACAAGGTGACTCTATTGTCTGCTATTGCTTAATGGTTGGTTGGTTTTGTTACATCCGACTGATAACCCTGTCCGCCGACTTCCTATTTTATCGCTTCAGAATAATCATCTCAAAGTTTTTCAAATTGTATCAAGTGTTAAATAGTGCAATACCAAATTCTGAAAAAATCGTGTCTAAACACATATCCTACGTATTTACAAAGTTATCTAAACAAAACTCTTAAAAATGTCAACATCGCCTTTAGTAGTGTATTAAACAGTACAAAGAAAGGCTTAGTACTTTAATGTTAAATTACCACATAATGTTAATACTTTAACAAAGTAGCCTTTATTAAGTTACCGTTAAATTATAAATTAAAGGTAATACTAACTCATAAGAAGGTAACATTTTATTCATTAATTACTCAGTGGATTTCTCCATGACGGGGAAATAGCGGCTGTATACGGAGCCACTCGAAAACTAACTTCCTTGACAGATTACCAAAAAGCTGTGTTCTTTGTTGACTCTCAATCTGCAATCACGGCCCTCTCCACCAACACTGACACCAATTGCAAGCGAACTTTCAACTGTCGCGCTCTCTTAAGTGATCTCTCTGAAAGGGGTTGGGAACTTGGTCTGCAGTGGATTCCAAGCCACGTTGGAATTCCAGGGAATGAAAAGGCGGACGAATTAGCGAAATCAGGCCTACCCCTCACTCAGCCAATGATGCCTCTGTCCCTGACCTCCTCCAAGACAAGGATTGATCAAGCGGTGAGGGCAAGAACATCTGCCGGACACAGGTACGCCGTGGAAGGGAAGAGCTAGGGATATATCGTCAAGGACAACTCACTTAACCGAATGCTGTCCCGTCCAGTTGGTGTGGCCGCCTTTCGAACTCTGACAGGACACGATTACCTCCCTGCCCATCTGACCAGAATAGGAGTACTCTCCTCCGCAGACTGCCCGCTCTGCACAGCCCCCGAAGCAATCTTGAACGCCCAACATCTGTTCGAATATGCCAAGGACTGAGGGACGTCCGCGATTAAGCATATAGCTCCGACTTAGATCATCTCACCTCCCTCTACTGGACTGCGCAGCACCGAATGGCTGAAATGCCAAGAGTGGGCGTTGGATAAAGTAAGTAAATAAGTCATTAATTACTCGTAAATTGCTCTATAATTTACTTGTGAATCGTCGATAGTATTTTTAATTAGAGTAAATAAATTAAGTATTTGAATTAAGATTTTTTTAAAATTTCTGATCATATATATATTTAACAAAAGTTGATACGTTTTTTTTAATATTGTTTTATTTTTTTGTTTCATTTGTTTTTAAGGCTATAACTGCAAGGAAAATAACGTAAGAGAAAACCATTAGTTCTATAAAGCGAAGAGAACGGCCAAAACAAACCAAAAGAGGCACATAAGAAACCCTGTAACATAAAACTAACTGCAAAAAAGAAACTAACTATTCAAGGCACAACGACCCTATCGGTATTTCCAAAAAAATCTGAAAGCTTTAAGCTATGTTTGTGAAATGTTTTATGAAATAAAACTTGAACATTTATTGTTATTTGCATAGTTATATTTTTAAAATCTTACAATAGGGGTGGTTGTAAGTGTTGCAATATATTAAAACATCTTAAATTATCTTCCAAAATTGATAAAAAAATTTAATCACCAATACTTAAACAAAGTTCAACTAAAAAGAAAAACTACAACCACAATTTTAAAATTTTTTATTGTAAGGGGTGGATTTTATAAGGGTTGGAACGTTTCAACAAATACAAAAATTATATTCTATCAGTAAAGTAATAACGCAATATAAATCCGCTTTTAAATCATTTTAAGTCGTAAAAAACCTTTTTAAAATAATTATTAAATTAATATCTACCTTCAGGGGATGATTAACAAGGGTTGAAACTTTGTGACGCATCATAAATCATGTTCGATAATATCGATTGTTTAAAAATAACCAATTTAAGCATTACTCCAATCAATTTGATTGTATAATCTACAGTTCTGTAATTCTTTTAATAAGGGGTAGTTTTGACCCTTAAAAAATAAAACAACCCCTCTGGCTCAAGGTAGATTTAAGTAGACATTGAATTCAATATTCATGAAAATCAGTGATGCTTACAAACATTATAAGGGATTACCGTACCTTTACAGTCCAAGACTAGGAAAAGAAAGGAATAATACCAAAGGCCAGATAAAGGAAGGGCTGCTTAAAATGCAGCTACTGTGCTGTTTACCAATGATTGTTAGTAATTGTGCAACACTACCATTACCATGGTCAACGTCACACATAAGTAGCCTACATCTAACCTTATATCAGACTCATTGCATTGAAATAAAAATGAAAAAAATATCATTAAATCGGTTCCTTTGAATGTCCATATTTTTGTCAACCTGCAAAGTAATGATTTTCACAAATCCTTAATAAAGTTTTTAAAACTGTTAACATTTTTATTTAAAACGTTATATTTTTAATTAATCACTTTTAACATTAGTTTATGACTATCCCAACTTTAAATTTTGTAAATTTGTGAAAACTTACTGAAAAAGAACGTTTTCGATCGCTATTTGGTTATCTTCATCAATGGCTTATGCTTGGAGCTGTTGGGTTGTGCGGTGACGGTTTTAAAGACAGGATTTCGATAGTATCAAAGAGTATGTGTGATTTGTATTGTGTTCGTTTAATATGTTTGTACTTTGTGTTTTTGTGTGTCTGTAAATTTCATATTGTTCTAGTGTGTTGAGATGTGGTCCTTTTTTGTTGATGTGTAGGATTTCTAGGTTATGGTAAATGTCTGTGTATTTGTGTCCTGTACCTTTTATGTGGTTGTAAAATGTTGAATTGGTGTTCTGTTTGTGTTCCTCGACTCTTTGTTTGTTTCCTCGACACCTGGTGCTTGTAGTTGATCTTTTTGTTGGTGTCGTGTTGTATTTTGTATTGTAACTTGATATTAGTTTTGTAAGCTATTTTGTATCCTCTTTTTTTGAAATTTGCGGGATATTTTACTTGTTGTTTTGTTTATGTATGGTAATGTGATGTATTTGTTTTCCCTGTCTGTAGTGTTATATTTTTGATATAAATGTATTTATCGGTTCCTCCCACAACATTGATACTTTAATACAATTCTTAATATACACATAAAGAATAGGAATATTTGTATATATTTTAGCTTATTTTCTGCCTTTCCTAACATTACAATGTTTTCCTTTGTTGGCGTGTTTCGGAATAAGTTGGTTTTCAAAACGTAAATGGTATAAATTTTATACTCAAGATCACGAGCAAAATAATAAACTTTGCGCTGACACCCTAAAAATTAAAAAATTTGAAACAAATATCTCCATTTTTCAAACACTCACGAAACCACTATGTATAGAATCCGTTTGGAGGTTTCTCTATAAACAAAACAGTGTGTCATATTACAGTATACATAGGCACAAAGTTTCCGGTCAAGTTAGAACACAAACTAATAATGGAGTTTCCAAACATAAGCTAACCAGTGATGCGTAAAGTGACCTCCATCTTGTGCGCGTAATACAATGTACAATAAGATTGGCTAGCTCAGGCGTGAGGGTGTCCAATTTGCGATGCCCAGATGATGAAAACTTGTTTTGTAAGTTTTAGTGTTTTGTTCCCTATTTCCAAATCAAAGTACTTGAAACATTGGTTCAGCTTTATATCGGAAGAAATGAAGAGGAGGCCTAAGTGTGTAAAGTTCCGTAGCGGTTGTAAAAGGTATTTTTGTACATTGTCTAGATTTTTATTTTTTGGGTTGTCAGCGTGCAGTATTATTATATTTCGGGTGTTCATGGGACTTTCTACCCCTCCAGATAAAAATTGTTATTGCAATATTTGTAACGTGGAATATTCGTAAAATAACTTCTAAAAACGTTACGTTTTACCCCAGACTGAATAGAGCGAAGCCGTCTAACATTTGAAGAGAATGCCGGGAGCAACATAGTGCACAATGGTACCGTCTTATAAAACGTAATGGAACCTCAAGGCCGAAAAATGACGGCATGACAGTGGTGCTAGGACACAGATAGACCCCCCCCCCCTTTACATTAAATATGCTGTGTACAGTGAATATATTATATTTTTACTATATATATATATATATATATATATATATATATATATATATATATATATATACAGTAATAGTATTAATAATCTAATATTTATATATATATATATATATATATATATATATATATATATATACATACATACACACACATACATACACACACACACACACACACATATGTATGTATATGCTTATGTATGTATGTATGCATGAATATGTAGGTATCTATGTATACACATTTACGTATGCATATATATATATATATATATATATATATATATATATATATATATATATATATATATGCATAATTATATGTGTAGGTAAGTATGTATGCTTTTATGTATAAATTACAAATGTATATATATATATATATATATATATATATATATATATATATATATATATATATATATATAGGTATGTACGAGAATACATGCATATTGTATGCATGTATGTATGCATATGTATGGTATGTATGTACACACACACACTTTATTCAATTTATAAATGAAAATATTTAAAATATAATGGATCGTGAAGTTATCGTCAATGTATAAGATTATTGTCATTATTATGATCAGGAGCCTCTTTACTCGTCAACAGTTAAATCAGACTCCCAGGCTAGTTCACCGGTTAAATGTTAAACTGATAAAAGTCTCAAACCATTATGTGCATGAGTGCACTTTCTCGCATGGGCGCCTGTGTGTGTATTACATGGAGGTGAAAGACTTACTTTAATTTGATGTTATAGGATACATATATATTTTCAAAAATATTATGGCTATAGTTTTACCACAAATACTTATATTTGAGGAACCTATATAAGTTTGTTTATGGTGAGAACGGTTCCGCTTAGAAATTGACCTGGAGAGAAAGATTCCGTCTTGCCTCCTTGCCCCCTTCCAAAACGTTTTGTCTGTTTGCTTTAACGCTATTTGGTTTAATCGTCCGTTTAGTGCTTTAAATAAGTTTACTTTAATTTTATTTTCTAAAGCTATAAAACTAAAGCTTACCTAATAAAATTTAATATTTTCCATTTTTCCACTTTCACATACACTACACTATAATTCCCGGGTAATTCATTGAAAGCAGCAAGCTAACGTGTGGAAGTTAGTTGCATTGGCGTGTGATCGACAAAAAGCGCGAATCGATAAAATATCTACCGAATGTTTACATTGTAGACGGAATTTTGAACGCGAGCGCTTTTCTTCAATTATAGACTACATCACTTATACAGACGCGCGGACACACTGAGCCAGCCAGAATTACAACCGTCCGTCACGGGTACCCCCTCCATTCGACGGCCATCTTGAAAGCGTGATTCCTGTCACAAGTACATTTTAATCATGCTAAATATCAATAAATGTATTAATTAGTGAAATATTTATTTCAGGATTGTAACACAACAATTTTTATTTTAAAGAAAGACGATAGAACACTATTTTATAAAACAAAGATAGTACTGGAGATATGATACATTTATTGTTTTTGTGTTTTAAGGTTAATAGTACAATAAGGCAATTGTCTCCTGTAGGATTATGGTAGGATTACCATACAAAGGTTTACTCCTTTCTTTAAGACCTTGAGGAGTATGATACCTTTAGGTAGCAATGACGCTTATATAATAAAAACCTATTGTCTAATAGGGCCATGGGGAGGAATAGGGAAATGAATAAAAAAAGATAGGCGAAATGCTGGGATTAACAGAATCCATTCTCAAAGTAAACCTTCTCTACAAAGGCCTTTAACGGTTCTGAAATAAAGGCATAATCTTTATAGGAAACATATCCGAAACTGAAGGACAAGAGAAAATTAAATTGACGTAGGAGGAAAGTGTAAATGATGGAAAATAATGACAAGAAAGGGCGAGTTTTATGAAGAATTCAACGAACTCTTGGAGGCTTTACTCAGAAACATTTTGGAAAAGAGAGACGAGATGTTAAAAGAAGAAGAAACACGTACGTATAGTAAGACGTTGTTGGTATAAGAAATAAGTAAAGAGTAAGAAACAGACGAAATTTAAGTGAAAAGAATATTAAGAAATCATAAGAAGATAAGAAATAAAATGTCTGCAAAAGGTATAAAGATCTCCAAAAGACTAAATGGTAATACTCAGTACTAGATAAAGACGAGGATTGCAAAAAAAGGATATTTTTGGGTCAAGGGTGTTCGCGTCCCCTGAAGCCATACAAGCTCGCACTTCCCAATCCTGCCAATGTCAGTCGCAGGCCTACGTCAATATTATAACACATATTATTATGCGGCGGCCATATTCAGAAAGTTCATTTATTTATGGATCTTAGCTTTCCCTTTAATAAAATATATTTAAATATAGGATTACAGTGTTTAGAAGGCGAGAGAAATTGATGAAGAATTCTATACTAAACTTCCCACCCCATGGAAAATTTGGTATTATACACTCTTCTTAAGAGAATTAAAACTGTTAAATATTTTATATTGTTTTCTGATTTAATTACACTTTAACCAGGTTTTGGACTAGCTAACTGATAATAAATCAATTCTATCATTTAGGTGTGCTTAAAATCAGCCTATAAAATTAAAGGTGTTTTATATTTACGTTTTATAATTCTTTGTAACATTTTATAGTATTTTATAATATTTTTTTTTTAATATTTGCATAAGTTTATAATTAATTCTATATTTTAGTATGATTTTTAATGATCGTAAACCCAGGTTATGAAGGTAGGAGAGAGTACAAGGGAGCCTTTTTGTCACAATTTTCTTCAGTGTTTTTGCAATATTTGTATCCACTTTCTTATAGTACAGATTTCTTCGTTTTACTTTGAAAATTTAACTGTAATGAGTAGTGGAGGTATAGCTTGTCGCTTATTTCAGGCATCCGGATTCGGTATCCGATGGTTGAATCACCTTGTCGGCGGTAGGGGTAGTTTTTCCGCTCATTCCGCACACTCCGTGATGGACGCTTATTTCACTGGTAGCTTTTTTCATACATTCAACATTAGATCGTATTATTTAAAATGTTAGTAAACAACCGTATTTAAGTTGCTTAGGACCTGAAATCAGTACAAGCACAACACACAGATAGTTATTGTTTAGCAGTCTGATTATTACACAGACAAAATCTCACATAAATATAGAGTAGCCTCTGGACGTGTGTATCGCCTACTATACGGAAAGCATCACCGCACCATCGACAAAAAAAGTAATTTTAAGCAATCGCGGTTTTGTTGAGGATGGGTGCCAACTGCTATAGTAAAATAACTATAAGAAAAATCACTAGGCTAATGCGTATTGGACAGTCACTTATGCGCAAGCGCCGGCAGACGACTGCCTCCTAGAAGATTTCAGTTCATCGCAAAAGTCTCTGTTGGAGGGCACTTACATAGGTTCTGAAACATTAACTAACTATTGTATACTGAAAACTAATTCAACTTTTAGTAAATGGGTTTTTTAAAATTTCATTACTATTTTTCATTTTGTAATCTGTAGTTTCTAGTCGTGTTTATACTGCACCCCAATCTTTATCTGCGATGGTTCTATTATCTACCAGCAGTCAGGCTAGTATGGCGTTCTTGTGAAAACTTCCTCTCGATTACCCGCTCCAAATCGAATCCTCTCCCAGCCACCTGCGACAAGTAATTCTACTATACAGCACATAACAATGTGCAATTCACTCACCGACTCTTGACCGACAACGCTTTATAGTAAATGAGGTGAAATGAATCAGAAAAGTCGTAAGTTTTGTTTGACTACGATACAAGTGAAACATAACCCTTACCACTACGTGCCCGACTCATGTAAGGAAAATGAATAGAGTCGGAAACTTAAGGGAAACGAAAATAACGGACAATATCTTTGATAAAACGACAAATATTTTCTATAAACTGCGACCCAACCCACGGACTCTGTACTCTGAATTTGGAAACTTGATGAGTAAATACAAACATTAACCTAATTAGTTAATTATCCTAATTTATACCCTGATGATGCAACATAATATTTTTAACAGCATTTTCAAAACGTTAGTTGTGCACTATTGCATGACTATGTCGAATATTTTATCTCAATTATTGAGTGGCACTATGAACAAAGAAGACCTGTGTTTAATTTAAAGGTATGACAAGATAAAAATAATTGTATGTACTCCATTACTGACAATGGTGGCATCGTCGTCGAAACTAGTCTGTTATTAGTAAAATCGTGATTAATGAGCATTTGAGTATTTGTTTAGTATTTACTTGTTCAAATTTTTATTTGATTTTGACAGGATTTTAATTATGTCTATAGATTTCCCGTTATGAACAAATATTTCTAAAAAACAAAAATTAATTATTTTTTCTTGAAATTGTAAAGAATATTTTTTTAATCTATGCAATTATCTTTGAAAACTCAATTATTTTATTTTAAATTTTTCAATGTTCTTATTATTTTGACTTCTATACATAGAGAACTCACCTCTCTCTCTCTCTCTCTCTCTCTCTCTCTCTCTCTCTCTCTCTCTCTCTCTCTCTCTCTCTCTCTCTCTCTCTCTCTCTCTCTCCCTCTCTCTCATTCTTACTCTCTCTCTCCCTCTCTCTCATTCTTTCTCTCTCTCTCTCATTCTCTCTCTCTCTCTCTCTCCCTCTCTCTCATTCTTACTCTTTCTCTCTTTCTTTCTCTCTCCCTCTCTCTCATTCTTTCTCTCTCTCTCTCTCATTCTCTCTCTCTCTCTCTCGCGCACACACACACACACACACACACACACACACACACACACACACACACAATCACACTCATATATATATATATATATATATATATATATATATATATATATATATATATATATAAAGAACATAAGTCATAATACAAATACAAGAATTATAATTGAATTTACAATTCAAAGCTTTTCGTTGGCTAACAGTACCAACATCATCAGGAATATTAAACAATTCAGAAATTGTTTAATATTTTTAATATTCCTGATGATGTTGGTACTGTTAGCCAACGAAAAGCTTTGAATTGTAAATTCAATTATAATTCTTGTATTTGTATTTTGACTTATGTTCTTTATTAATACACAAGAATACATATTGCGATATTTATATATATATATATATTATGAAATGACTGCAAATTTATTTACAAAAATAAACTGCTTTATTGGCACGTTGTTTCCTGGTAATTGTAGATAACGACAAAGAGATTAGACACAAACAGATGCTCTGAACAAACTATTGTCTCACAGACCTGACGCAATCTACAAAGCAATCGAGTTACCTTTCCTCTAAATACCCAATAAACAAAACAAAGACATTAAATTAAACTCCATAATTAGTATATATACTATTATCAATGTAACCCATTGTGCGCAATATATAAGTCATCTTGCACTACCGAAAACTACACTGATTGTGACAAAATCTATAAGGGCATCGTAAAAATTTGTCTTTACCCAAACAACCGAGCCATGCAAAACTTGTAATTTAAGTAAATTTATGTAAAACATACTGAGATTTAAGGTTTTCGATTGCACTAAGCGATATCCATCAGTGTGACGCTTGCTGCTCGAAAACGTTATGTGTCAGTAGGTTTTACATAAATTTACTTAAATTATAAGATTTGCAGGTCGAAATTTGTCGATTTGTAAGCAAATGTTACGTCAATCGATATGGACATTCGGCGGTGTGTTATGCGGAAAAGTGCAAGAATAAAGATAGTGCAAAAGAAGAACGGTGTCAAGGAGTAACCTGTCTATCGTACGATTTTACCTTCTTGTCAAAGAACACGTAGATGTCATAGATCTTTACGAGGGGCATCTCTAATATAGCATATGAAACAGCTACTCCCACAAATCCAACTTCAAACTCTTGACTATCGCCCGGATGACTAGCGACACGACCGAGACGGGGAGGGACTTGGTGTCTGGAACTACAACCGGAGACTGTGGTTCGACCGCTTTTCCAGAACTAATCGATACCAGTAGAACCTATTAAATGAGTTTCCGTACACCAATACCCCATCTGATTAGTTAGGTACAGGTAGTGAAATCATGTATTTTTTCTACTATAGGTTGGGCTTAACTAACGGAGAACCGTTAAGATCACGGTTTAATTTTGGAACACATAATAATGATCGGATTAACCTTGATTACTACAAGTATAATGAACGTAAATGCAAATAAAATTGGCAACATAAATATTTTAATAAATCATTATTAAACTAAATCGTGTTGCTGTTCATGACGAGCTGGTTGTTAATTACTTAACAGCACTTTAGTAGCACTTTTGCTATTATTTGCGACCAGACTTTTTGTGAACTAAAAGTTGTTAAATTGTTAACTTACACTTGGACGAAATGTTTTCGTCTTACGACTGGAAGGTCGAAGAAGTTGTAAGGCGAAAACGTTTCCTCCAAGTGTAAGTTAACAATTTAACAACCTTTAGTTAACAAAATGTCTGGCCGCAAATAATAGAAAATGTGTAATAAAAAATCATTATTATAATAGTAGGCATCATAATATAATAGGTACGCGCCTGTTACTAACTAATGTGACTCCTATATATGTTAAAAATAAACTGAATTAAGTTGAGCCAGAGCTTCCACATGTATCATACTTTCATACTAAGTATGTGAGATAGAAGTCACTCGGGGAGGGGAAAGGTTTGGTGACTTCTATAGCACGGCGACAAGAAGTTTCACCTTTCGAGATTGTTCAAGTTGAAACCTTTGATAGGGGCAACGGTGGCATATCAGACACAAGGGACTTCCCAATTCCTTAGTAGACAATCCATTCAAAATTTGGAACAAGGATATTTCACCGCAAAAATTCGTCCCTACATAAATTGGCTGGAAAATTGAACGGTTCCACCAGAGACTTTTCTCGAAAGCAGGCGTGGTTTTATCTGGAGAAAGGAGCAGCCTAAAATCTAATCATCGAATATGCTGATATTTTTGCGTTTTGTGGGAAGACAATTTTTGATAAAATAGTTTTCATTTTGTACAGATTTATCGATTGATTTTAACGACAATATCTAGATATAGTAATACATGATTATAACTGTGAACCCATTTGATTTATAGAAATATATTTATTATTTTCGGTGAAATTTAAATCAGCTCATGTCCCATAAAAATGCAAATTTTTCACACAAACAAAATAAGGGGGATACGTAAAAAACTAACTTGAAATAAATAAAATTTTGATTTCATCATATTCTAATGTGACTTAAAAAATTCTACAAATATTTTTAAAAAAACCCTCAATTCAACCCTGTGAGTTACAAAACTGCCGGAAATTAATTCTCCAATAAATGTATTTAAAAATGTCTATTCTTCAATTCCATCTAATATTTCACACTCCCCTTATATATATATATATATATATATATATATATATATATATATATATATATATATATATATATATATATATATAAAGAACTAAGTCAAAATACAAATACAAGAATTATAATTGAATTTACAATTCTAATACAATTATAATTCTTGTATTTGTATTTTGACTTAGTTCTTTATTAATACACAAGAATACATATTGCGATATTTATATATAGCCTATATATATATATATATATATATATATATATATTTTGGACTAGGAGACTGACAGACTTACCTTGGTAAGAGTCCACTCTGTAGTCTTTAAATAGAAACACATAAAAGCACTTAACCAATGATATATTTCAACCACACAGTGGTCTTTGTCAATCAAAGAGAAAAGACAAAAAGAAATATGAGAGAATGAAATTTAAAAAAACAAAAAACCTGCTATATCTGATATATATATATATATGTATATATATATATATATATATATATATATATATATATATATATATATATATATTATAACATAAAGTACGAGGCTTTAGATTGAATTAAGCTAGTTGCGAAATAAATCATCTATAATATTTTAGCAAAGAAATACAAATAGTTTTCTGGTGCTGGTAAAGCAGGTACCCAAGGCAGGTCATTATTCTTTCCAGGAAGTTTATAAGGGGAGTCCGGCAAATAGACAAAGGTCCAAGTCTTGTGGAAATTCCAGCGGCCGATATAGCCTGGGGAATTTTAACCATGTACCGTTAGGTTTAGAAAATTAAGAACTAAGGGAGTTGAAAAAGAGTCTCGGAGCAAGGCAGGCAGGTTGGTGGGGACAAGGACGAAAGTGTAAAGGGAGAATTTTGTTAATTTAAATAGAGATTTTATAAGTAAATTTTAGTAGAGTGCGAAGTAAAAGTTTTTTTATATAAAGTAAGTTTTTTGTGTCAAGTGTTAGCACGGAAGTGAACAAGCCAAGATTCCAGGGACTCGTCTGAACTATAAGTATATTTAAATTATTAGTGTAGCCAACAGACGTCTATCTTCTAGTTTAACTCAGTTTTTAAATTCATCAAAATTTATAAATATAATTCTATTCACCATTTCAAATTTAAAGCAAAGTTCCCATAATAGCGACCCCGAGAGCAAGAATATAATTTTACTAATGTTTTTTTTTTTGTCATTCTAATTGAATCTAAAGCCTCAGAAGTCAACCCTTATTATTGTAGTTTAGTTAAGACATCCAGCCTGTCACTGCACTATATTGATATAAATTAGGAATAATGTGTAGAATTAATTGTATAGAATAAATGCAAGTGATGGTAAAAGTTTTGATAAGATTGTTAGTTCTTTTATAACCTAAAGGTGACTTCAATAGGTAAGGTGATTAAATGACATTTAAAATAATTTTAATTATAACCAAAGTTAAGTTATAATATGACGCCCAACGTATTAGCAAGTTAAGTTATAATTTGTCGCCCAACTAGATGGCAAAGTTAAATAGAAATGGTGAATATAAATCATAAATTAATAAACAAATTTATTAATCTGTTGGCTTGAATAAGAGTGTTAATTAAGGAAATTTAATAAAAAACTGTGAACATTATTAAGACTATAGAACATTATTAGGGAAGAGACTTTAAATCATGAATAAAGTAGATGAAAAAAATTTGGGTGTGGGGACAGAGACAATTGTAGGGACTAGGGTTAACACCGGAATAGATATGCTACAGTTACTGCAATTATTAAGTGCGAAAATGGATCAAAATACACAAGATTTAAGAAAAACCTGTAGTAAATTAGATGAAAAAATGGATCAAACTACACAAGATTTAAAGGAAACTTTAAATAGTAAATTAGATGAATTTAATGACAAATTAGATAAAATAATTAATAAAGATAACGAAATCAATGAAGAAGTTAAAGAAGAAATTAATGATAATTTAGTTAAGAACAATGAAGACTTTAAGGTAGAAATAAATGATGTATTAATTGAGGATAAGGAAGAATGCAATTATGAAAGCTTAGAATTAAACAATAAAATTGATACAACACAAACTAAATTAGCGGACGAGGAATTAATTTGTGAAGATCAACAACTAAAACAAGCGGGAGATTTAAACATACTAAAAATTAACACGGGACAATGTATTACTGACAACATTGAGTTAAAAAAGTTAGACGACCACCGTAAACAAAACAAAAATCATTTGACGTCTGTAGAAATTCGAAAGGGACCTATCAACATGATAGAGAACGTCGAACAAAATTTATTGTATGTTCAAGGGATATCGGAGGAAGTAATAATTAAGAAATTCGCACGATCTTTTGACCCAAATGTTACAGCAACTGTAATCACTAGAGGAATAAAAACTAAAAGTGCATTCTTCAAAGTAGTTACAGAATTTCACTTTCAACAAAAGGAACACTTTATGTTAACATCACACCATAGTCCAGGCCAATTAGGTCAAAGACACGGGATTAGACAACGGAATGAAATTAATCGTTTTGTGAAGGAATCAAACCAGCCAAGTGTAATTAATGAAAAACCATCAGAGCCAGGTCAAATTTGCTGTAGAAACAAAAATACCCCATTTGAGCGAGGAAAACACCTGCAAGACTCAAGGACAATGATCTCGGAAGGACAGTGCGACCCTTTGTTGAACGTTTGCTGTAAATAACCAAACTCATATAATACTTCTTGTTTTATAAAAATAATAATAATAATATCTGTGCTACGAAAAAAATAATAAACAATGAATAACGAACTTAAATTTAATAAACTGCGCAAAGAGAAAATTAATTAGGAAGTGATAAAATTATTATTTAGCTAAACAAGTAAAATGAATTGTAAAATTTCCACATTTAATTTTAAAGAAAGATTGTTAATTTGTATGTTGTGATTTGTAATTATGGAATAATTGATAAGAGAAATGATCTACACAAAATGTTCTAATATAAATTGGAGAATAATTATTTGTTTATGGTAACTAATGAAATTTGAGGTTAATTGAGAAGGTATAACAGTATTACAATTATAAACCATTTAGGAACGTATGCATATTAATTTTAATTTTTTTTATAAACTAGTAATGCTTTCAATTAAGTTACTGCATCTGTCAGCTATTTTGTAATAGTTTTAAGTGAGACATTGTCAACTAAATTATTTGATCACTAAAACAATTTCACAAAACGGAGTAAATTTAATCTATAATTATAACATTATATTTGCGACACTTTGTTTTGGTTAGTATTAATAATATTTAACAATTGAATTATTTTATTCAGTTTAATAATTAATTATGCAGCATATTGAATGACATGTTTAAAACTGTAAGATAATGATAATTAACTGTTAGTGATTTTAATATGTAATTTTAGCTAAACGCAATTGCTTGGGTGTTTTATTTAAAATGAATCTTAACCCTGTAAAAAAAAAAAAAAAAAAAAAAATACTCGTCTTAGTAAAAGAAATTATAATAATCTCCTTTTTTTGGTAATAAACCTTATTAAGTTGGTTATATTTGTATTAGAAATTTAAGATTGGATGAAGAATTTAGACAAATTGTTCTTTATGTCATAGCATTCAATTATGGTAAACAGCAAATTCTTAGAAATTTATGAAGGACCCTACGAAATTAAGAAATGTCTTGGTAATAGCAGTTACCAACTTACTTCCATAGTTAATGGTAAACTTAAGGGTAAATTTAATTGTAGAATGTTAAAAAGGTATCACAAACCCATATTAAGTAATTAAATAATTGTATAAAAGATTTAGATTTTCATGCATAAATAATTAATGGTTAGGATCATATGATGAACAATGGCATTGTGAACTTTCAGATTTAATTTTAAAGAAAGAGTATTAATTTGTATGATGTGATTGGTAATTATGTAATATTTATAAGTGAAATGTTTTAGGATATAAGAGGTTTAACTATAGTAAAATTTAATGTATTAGAAGTTTAAGATTGGTGAAGAATTTAAAACAAATTGTTCTTTGATGTCAGCATTCAAATATTGTAAAATTTAAATTTAAGAAATCAAAGAAAACTAATTTTAAAATTCTGGGGACTCTATAACATAAAGTACGAGGCTTTAGATTGAATTAAGCTAGTTGCGAAATAAATCATCTATAATATTTTAGCAAAGAAATACAAATAGTTTTCTGGTGCTGGTAAAGCAGGTACCCAAGGCAGGTCATTATTCTTTCCAGGAAGTTTATAAGGGGAGTCCGGCAAATAGACAAAGGTCCAAGTCTTGTGGAAATTCCAGCGGCCGATATAGCCTGGGGAATTTTAACCATGTACCGTTAGGTTTAGAAAATTAAGAACTAAGGGAGTTGAAAAAGGGTCTCGGAGCAAGGCAGGCAGGTTGGTGGGGACAAGGACGAAAGTGTAAAGGGAGAATTTTGTTAATTTAAATAGAGATTTTATAAGTAAATTTTAGTAGAGTGCGAAGTAAAAGTTTTTTTATATAAAGTAAGTTTTTTGTGTCAAGTGTTAGCACGGAAGTGAACAAGCCAAGATTCCAGGGACTCGTCTGAACTATAAGTATATTTAAATTATTAGTGTAGCCAACAGACGTCTATCTTCTAGTTTAACTCAGTTTTTAAATTCATCAAAATTTATAAATATAATTCTATTCACCATTTCAAATTTAAAGCAAAGTTCCCATAATAGCGACCCCGAGAGCAAGAATATAATTTTACTAATGTTTTTTTTTTTTGTCATTCTAATTGAATCTAAAGCCTCAGAAGTCAACCCTTATTATTGTAGTTTAGTTAAGACATCCAGCCTGTCACTGCACTATATTGATATAAATTAGGAATAATGTGTAGAATTAATTGTAAAGAATAAATGCAAGTGATGGTAAAAGTTTTGATAAGATTGTTAGTTCTTTTATAACCTAAAGGTGACTTCAATAGGTAAGGTGATTAAATGACATTTAAAATAATTTTAATTATAACCAAAGTTAAGTTATAATATGACGCCCAACGTATTAGCAAGTTAAGTTATAATATATATATATATATATATATATAGCTATTGTATCTGATATATAGCTATATAATCTGCTATATATAAATATATATATATATATATATATATATATATATATATATAAATATATATATATATATATATATATATATATATATATATATATACATATACACACACATATATTGTTCAAAAATACTTTTTATTCATCCACCCAAGTTCAAACAAAATTTTTTAAACTTGTAGTGGATGACAATTATTGTTAATACAGTTTTTTTCAAATCATAATTCATAATATAAATTTAATGGATTAATTTTCGTTTTACATGGGAAAAAAACTTTTTACAAACGGGGCAAGGTATACATTATAGTTATTTCATCCATTTGACTTAAAATAAGTTATAACATATGATTTCTTAAAACAGCTGATTTCATGTTATAGGTTATGTGGTAGAACAGCTGTTTTAACGCATAGGTTATTTTATTTTATTTATAAACTATTATTTGTAATTATTTATTAAAAAAGTAACTTAAATTTTTTTATTGCTGACCTAAATAACAATTGACCTAATTTTTTTAAAGTTTATATTACTTGTTTAATACATTATTGAACCTGTTAGCCTACTGTTGCCGGAGATAAAGCGTTGCAATCGGATCAACCTCTCTCTACGAAAGTATTTCTTTTCGAAATATTTACGAGTTTACAGAACACACGCCTTGTAATATAAACAACTGCTAGGTTTATTTAGAAATCCATGCAGGTGTATCATGACCGACCTAAATATAGCACTAATCTTATCTCACATACAGGCTTGTCAAAAAGTAGCATTTTTTATATAATTGTCTCCTTTACCCTCATCATACATGTCAGTTTGTTTCCACTGCTATTCTAATTATTTTACTGTCTTCAATTAGTTTACATTTAATTCCACATAGCAATTATTACGCTTATTAATTTTGCGAATTTGTTGAGGGAATACGAGCACAGAGTTAATTTATACACTAGCGAATTTAAATAATGTAATTTCTAATTCCGTTTGTTTCTGAATTAGTAATAAGATATTTTATAAAAATACTTCCAGAAACAACAAAAAGAGTACGATTACTGTAGCAGCAAGAGTAACAGGCGAAACAGGAAAGCACAAAGGAGAAAATGTAAGCACTATAGAACGTATTACGCTGGGTGGTTTAGAAGAGTTACTGAAGAGTAGGCAAATGTAACGCCAAGTAAAAAAATAATCATTTAAGAGTATTTTTTTCCTGGCGAAAAACCAAGTGTGGTTATCATCGCCAAACAACAGCAAAATTATTACTAAAATAGTTACATAAATCAGAAAATAATAAATTAAATAAATAAAATAAAACAAAATTTTCGAACCAAAACAGTAATAACATAAAAATAAATATGCAACTATAAATATGTAACAATAAAAAAAAACATAACAACAGACAACAAAACAATAAATTACAAAACAACGTAACAATAAATCTATAACAATATAAATAACACATGATGTAAAACATAAATAGATTAACAATAATAAAACTCTAAACACTAACTAACATGAATACTATAATAAATAAATAAATATGTAAGTTGAATTTTTTTTATCATTTAAGAGTAAAGCAAATAGGCATGATAAACAGACGGCGGCACTGAAAGGACACTGGGATGCTTAATCTTTCAGGTTCGGTTCCCCGCTTTATAACACTGGTGAGAGGTAGCGCCCTTTCCCATTTATATTTGGTCAAGAATTACAATCTGAGTATGAAACTGGATAGGTGGCAAGCTGGTAAGTCAATTTAACTTCAGATAATTTTAACTTTTAATTTAAATATTTACATAATATATACATATCTAGTGCACAAAGACCATATCTCACTAACAAGAGTCTATCAAGACTAAACATTCTGCAAAAAACAATGGCGTAGTCAGTACGTACATGTCACGTCGGTCTACCCGCTTGTACACCTAATTGATGACGCACACATATCGTCTCTGTAAGCAGTTACACGCGTTTTGACAGTTACGTGACTTATATAAATTATAATTTTATTATACATTTAAAAATACGAAACGTTTGTTTCAACTTATTAAGCTACATATAACAATAATTTTGTTAACGAGATTTGAATCCTACTTATATCACACTCCATATTCTTTTACAAATATCCAACTAGAATTTTGATCAATCTTCTAGAGCTTGGGTTCTTAACCTTTCATCCATTAAAAGAAGGGAGTGACACACTAAGAGAAGGGAGAGAGCGACACACTAAGAGAAGGGAGAGAGCGACTCACTAAGAGAAGGGAGAGAGCGACTCACTAAGAGAAGGGAGAGAGCGACTCACTAAGAGAAGAGAGAGAGCGACTCACTAAGAGAATGGAGAGAGCGACTCACTAAGAGAAGGGAGAGAGCGACTCACTAAGAGGAGGTAGAAAGAGAAAATCGAAAAAAAGATGAGTACATTCTCTGAGGCACCGGCGATCTAAAAAAAAGGGAGAAAGAGCAACTAACTATGAGAAGGAAGAAAGAGAAAATCGAAATGAAGATGAGTACATTCCCTGAGGCACCAGCGCACTAAGAGAAAGGTGAAAGAGCGATCCAATAAGGAATATAAGAACGACAAAATTGGAAAGAAGATGAGGACATTCGCTGAGACACCGACGCACTAAGACAAAATAGAAAGCGAATGAAGAAAAGTGGAATTTAAACACATTTTTTAAGGCGGGAGACGAATTGAAAATAACCATCTGTAAAAAATAAATCAAAAATATTTGAAAGAATTTGCACAAACTTTATTACCATACAAACAAGTTGTTTGGATCCAGTTAAAACTAATAAATTTATACTGTAACTTTTAAAAACAAGAAATAAAATTTAATAAAAAATAAGTAAACATCTTTGAATAACCTTCCGTTGTTGTTGAGCCGTTGTTTTTAAAAATGAATAGAACATTTCCCAATGCCTTTTCTGTTCTTATCTTTACAAGTCAGTTGTGATATGTTTGTACAGCGCCATAAGCGATAAAATCAAGAAGGTAATACATTAGAAATATTTTATCATTTTCAGATTTGGGAAACGTTATCAAAAATGAGGTAATTTGTGGAATGAAAATTATTTAAAAATTACAACAATCACACCTAACGGGTGCCAAAACAAATATATCTAATTGAAACAATCTGTATACGTTGCAGAGTGCGTTAATGCCATTCTATGACGGGATTTTATTACAATGTTCACAGTTTTAGCAGGTGTATAATCTCGTACATGATAGATGTATCACGTAAAGGCTGGTATAAATAACTCTGTAGGTAACAGGGCTGAAAAAGTTAGAAACATGAATTGTAAAATATAATTCCTTCTTGCCCACCAAACCTTATGTACCCTTATGTAAATTTGTAGTATTTAGAAAAATATTATTTCGGTCTCAGACATGCAAGCCTCAAAATACATTACATGGGCCTCAAATACTAAAAAATTATGGAAATGAGGTAAACAAATTTTGAAATGTGGACGTCAAATTGCGCCTATTTTACGAAATTTCGTTGAATTTGGAGCATTCTAAGGTAAAATACCCAAAAGCCCTGCACTTACTGGAAATGAAGTGTTTATAATATAGTTAAAAATCTGAGTGTTTAATTCACGCCAAAATATTATATTTGTATTGAAACCATATATTTGAAGAATTTCTTCCTCCATTTTATGATAATTTGGTGGTAGGCAATCCATAATAATAATTGACAAGAAAAAAAGTAGAAAACACAAAATAGTTCAAGATAATAATAAGTTCATAATACACAGTACACGATAATGTAATATCGTATTACTATGTGTAATAATAAACTTAAACATAACACACGGAACACGTGTTGTTGTTATTGTAACTAATGGCAAGGTAGGTAGAAGAAATAATTTACAGATAATTCATGTACAGAGGAGCTACACGACCAATCAAAAGGCAGTATTTGCCTCACATTGCTTCGCCTTCTGGGATCAGTTAATATGCGTCCTGGAGTCGATAAAGGTCTATTTTCAGCACTGGCAGAACCATTTGAACCGAACTACTTGGTTAAGTCTCTTTCAACGGGTTATCTAGTTGTAAGGAAAACCGGCCTTTGTGGAGTAGTAGGAGCCTCTAGACTTGTCTAAGAAGCTGGCCGGTGAGCAATCCCGATCTAAGGCCTTGCAACTCTTCCACACTTGTACCATGGGGCCACGATACCAGCGAAGTTAAGAGTTAGAGCAGGATCAGTAGTGTTATTGGTTTCGTAATGAGTTTTATCTTACTATTCAGATTTTTATACAGGTTCTGATAAGGCGAAGATTGACAATAGAATACGAACAAAATCTGACGAAATAGGTTTCGGATTTGATCGAAACAGAAAGATGCTGCCACGACGAAAAAACTTCTTTTCGAAGTAACTTAATACGCTATCATTACTTGGATTCTTTGCAGTTCAATAGACCCATCCACAGTACAAGTCGGTGGTGGTTTCACGAAATATGACCTTGCAGATTGGAACACGATAGAAACACGTCGAGACGCAAGGCCGTCAAGTTGACTTGGATGTCAGCCCAGTGGGGCCTGAAACAGTTGATGGCTTATAGCCAAAGTCTTTCTTCTATTAAAATGCGTGTTGTGTTTTGGTTTTATTAACGGTTGTGAAATGTTTTCAAGAAATAACCGGAAAACTCGTGTTATGCCAGAAACTATACATGTTCGTAAGTGTAGGCAAGAGTAGCCAAAACTAAAATGTACATTACTTTATAAAACCCTCGTACGTGTTTTTTCTACCATTCGACGTCGAGCCTCCCAGTACCGATTTATGACGTCATCAGTCGTATATTTACAGCTAGGTACTCCAGTAAATGTTCACTATCCGTTCTTGCAAGAATTTTTAAAAAGCTGATTGGAACAAGTACTCTTAATTGAAATACCTATTTCTTTCTGACGACTGGTGGTGGATGGGAACCAGACGCCACGATTGAATGTCTCGTAAAATGATTACTGCTTGCAGCTAATGGGAGTATACCAAAGGGACAAGCGGAGAAGTACTCGCCGTTATTGAGTCGATATCTTAACACTCTGAAAGGGATAAGATTCCAGCAAGACGTAGGGCAGAAAACTCCCAGAGCATGAGACATCGCATCTTGTTGAGGAAGGCTCAAGTTAGAAGATTAAAAAATGATTGAGTTCTTAGAGCGGATATCCTCATTCAATATTTACTTATCTATTATTCACAGTTCTTCTTTTTTCTACGCAAGATTTATCTTTTGTTTCTTTTGCTTGTCACTTATTTCTTATACCTTTTTCTACGCAAGATTTATGTTTTCTTTCTTTTGCTTGTCACTTATTTCTTATACCTTTTTCTAAGCAAGATTTATCTTTTGTTTCTTTTGCTTGTCACTTTTTTTTTATACCTTTTTACTACGCAAAATTTATCTTTTGTTCCTTTTGCTTGTCACTTTTTTTTTTCTTATACTTTTCTGCCGATTTTTACTCATCTGAGATTTTATCTCATTCTATTCTCATATTCAATAAAATACTACTCAAAACTTCTGCTAATTTTTTTCTCCTTATGAAGCCTTTTCGTAATACAGTACAGTATTACTAAATTATTTTACATTCTTACTTCTGCTTAGTCAAACTAACTACAGCAGTACGAACCTTCTAAGAAACTAACAATTATCTTCACTTTTCTGTCCTTCTTAACTTCCATGCTTACGATATTCAGTGTCTTTATGTCACCTAGATACTTGAAGCTTACGACTAAAGTCCCCGAATGGTAGCGTCAGACTGTGCCCGATTCTTCTGTCCATATAATGTAGTTTATCTATAAGTACATCCTTCTTCGAACGATATTTGTATGAAATTTCTTTTCAAATCTTTATTCTAAATTTCTATTTGTAAATCGAGCTCTCGATACTGTTTTGGATATATTATCGGTTGTTGTAGAATCGAATTTTTATTTTAAGAAAAACTCTTGAAAGAGCAGTTTTTCCACAGAAGGATTGACGATTATACGACACTGGCAGGACTTAGATATTTTAGATGGATTCGATTCAAATAAAGGATTTTTAATGTCTTATTAAAATTTAGTTTATGAAGATATATAAACTTTGTTTGTATTTGCGGCTCACACGGAACGGAATTTTAGTTGCAACGAATCCAGTAGGTCTTTAACATTCCGTTTGCAATGATTTATCGTACAAGGACAAAGCTCGCGATTTTAGATCCTGCTTGTGACGTCATCAACAATCCCTTACATTTACCGACCTTCAGGCTTTGAAATGAGATATAGCTGCACGAAGAAATCGAATAAGTCTACATCTTTACTTATTCTGTTTGTTGAATATGAAATCAGTCAGAGCATAGGTTGAAATGAGAACTCGGTTTTATTTTCTTGAATAAACCACGTTTACCACTACCGTCAAAGGGCGTACAATTGTAGCAGTGTTGAGCTTTCCTCGTTGGATCTGTACATTTCTTTAGACAGTTACTTGCCTTATCCTTTTGTAACGTTATTAATGTTTGCTTATTTCAGCCTAGATAGTGTTATAGGGTTCGTTTCTGAAAATACTTTCAAAGCAGACTCCACTTTCACGTGCTTTACCAATAACACGATTCGTTACATCAAGACGGTTTTCTGAGACTTTTTAGTCGTGGTGATTCGTGATGTGCGTGGACGTCTTTTTCTCATTCTTCTTCCTACACGAACCGAGATGACCACTACATAGTGAATTTACATACGCCGCCTTCCACAAGTGGTGCTATGGTCCTTCTCTATTTGCCAGAAACGTTTTTTAATGTCCCTACCTTAAGCTTGGCTACCATCACCAATACTTCCTTGTTATTCATTTACAACAGTAGACTTTTAACCCACTAATCCATAATAAAAACTAATTATTAGTCATGGACTTGTTTTTCCTCTTCGAGTGGATTTTTCAAGTTCATAGTTTTTTCATTTCGTTTAAATAGTTTGTTTCAGCAAAACACGTACCTGATTGTATGGTTGTTACGTAATATAGCAGGTACTATGCAGACGTGTTGCCGACGTTGATGATTCTATTCGAGTTATATCAGAGCCCACAAATATGGCGCCGTCTTATGTAAACTACTTGCAGTTTACTTCATCGATTAAGTCAACATTTATACAAATTATTGTACGGCAAATTAATTGCAATTGCTTTTGATTTCTCCAATCAATGAGTACTACGCAAGTCGTAACACTAGATTCGTTTTAACCAGCTCCGACCAAAGTATACCCGTGGACCAAGTACATTATATCCGGTCCTCTCAAGTATTCAATTTTTAAATTTTTAATAAAAGAAAGAATGAAAAATTATCATATCAATGTGTGATATTCTTTAGCTGAATATGTAGTGATATTGTTATTATATAGGTTATTATATTGTTATTATATGGTAATATTGTTATTACCATATAGGTAAGAGCAGTCACTCATTATTTTCTTGGTTTTATAATTTTTAACAATGGCAAACAATTATTGTTTGAGAAATTCGTCGTGGTTAGGGTAGTTGGTAATGGCTGTGATACCCTTATTTAAGTGATAATAATACTAATGTATACTAGTGTCTAACTAGCAAACTGAACTCTTTATAACTACCGGCAGGTATGAGTGGCCGTGCTCTATATTCACGGAATAACACATTTCAATCTATTTGACCCATTACTTAATTGATATAAACCCCTAAATATTCAGTATGATCTGCAGTTATCTTTTTTTTTAATGTATCTTCACTTATTCAAACTTATCTTTAAGTTGTTCACATGTGTAAAAACCTAATCAAATATTCTTAACATTGAATATGTAGATTCTTTTTGCTATCGTAGTAACCTATATTGAGAGAATTCTTTTTCCAGTCTGCTCAGAATTCTACCAAATTGTGGAAATTTTAAAACGGAGTGGGAAATTTTGAAGTATAAGAGAAATTATGGGAAAACTGTTTCTGTGTTTTTATTTTAATTTGCAATAGGTGTACTTTTTATTCCAGTTACGTTTCCCATGATTTGGTATTTAATTGTCATTTTGTTTTTGTTTTTTTAGTTTTAAGGCGATCTCGCAGTATGAGTATCGCCGACGAATAATAGGGAAGGAGACGTGAAATGCCCTGCAAAAGCTTATAGGGAGAGTAGTGAAGAATTATAGGGGTCAATAGGAATCACATTCCATGGAATCGTGGTAGGATTACAGAGAGACATTAAATCCCCTGGAAGAGCTTATATGGAGAGTAGTGAAGAATTATAGAGGTCAATAGGAATCACATTCCATGGAATCGTGGTAGGATTACAGAGAGACATTAAATCCCCTGGAAGAGCTTATAGGGAGAGTAGTGAAGAATTATAGAGGTCAATAGGAATCACATTCCATGGAATCGTGGTAGGATTACAGAGAGACATTAAATCCCCTGGAAGAGCTTATAGGGAGAGTAGTGAAGAATTATAGGGGTCAATAGGAATCACATTCCATGGAATCGTGGTAGGATTACAGAGAGACATTAAATCCCCTGGAAGAGCTTATAGGGAGAGTAGTGAAGAATTATAGAGGTCAATAGGAATCACATTCCATGGAATCGTGGTAGGATTACAGAGAGACATTAAATCCCCTGGAAGAGCTTATAGGGAGAGTAGTGAAGAATTATAGGGGTCAATAGGAATCACATTCCATGGAATCGTGGTAGGATTACAGAGAGACATTAAATCCCCTGGAAGAGCTTATAGGGAGAGTCGTTGAAGGATTATAGGGGTCAATAGGAATCACATTCCATGGAATCGTGGTAGGATTACAGAGAGACTTTAAACCCCCTTGAAGAGCTTATAGGGAGAGTCGTTGAAGGATTATAGGGGTCAATAGGAATCACATTCCATGGAATTGTGGTAGGATTACAGAGAACCATTAAATCCCCTGGAAGAGCTTATAGGGAGAGTCATTGAAGGATTAAATAGGGGTCAATAGGAATCACTTTCCATGGAATCGTGGTAGGGTTACAGGGAAGAATACCTACTCTCCATTGGAGTCATAAAGAGGTGCCAATCCGTTACATCACCTTTCAATAGAAAGTTTAAGGAGGATAAAAGGGATAACGTAGAAAGGACACATTGAGTATAGGGGAAATTATGGCATTGCGCTGCTAGAGCAACTATATGATTTTCTATCCAACCTTTTTAAAGCTTTATACACTGTGCCTTGTTTTTATAAAAAAATATTTTCCCTCTAGATTGCAACAAGGTTATCATGAAAATCAAAGAATGTGGAGCGGAGAAAGGTGCCAATTAGTTCAATTGTAGTACGAGAAAATCTAACTAAACAAGTAATGTAAAAAAAATTAAAATAAATTTCCAGAAGCGAAATTAATTATTAAAATTAATTAATAAAATTTAATTGTAGAAATTATATTCGAAAAACTGAATTAACATCAGATGTCAACAGCTCAAGTTTTAAATGTATTTGAACTTGAGTGGATGAATAAAAAGTATTTTATTAACGATTACAAATTTGAATAAGAAATATAAATGTATATGAAACACAGTAGTGAGAAATAGAGTGTGAACAAACAGCAGGAATCGAAAAACCAGCGTGGAATCGATTTCGCATTTTAAGTGCGCAGTTCTAACTATTTACAGATACATAAAATGAGTCACTGTTTAAAATCAATTAAAATGTTTACAAAGCAACTATAAAATAGTCTTGGACTGTTTACACAAAGCTAAAAAGAGTTGCATAGTTTTTTAATGAACACGTAGTCTGTCTAAAGACAAACTCGGGGTATTCAGAAAGGTGGTCGATATTACTAAATGATTAATGATTGTTGATCAACAATGCCGTGACTCTGTCTAAGGTCACTTGATCCGTGCAAGATTACACACGCAAACATTATCACAGATATAAATAGTTATTATCCAAGTACTCGTAGCTCACCTTTCCATGAACACTAGAGGATAAAACACTTCCTAAATATTATTCTACTACAGTATATACTACGAGTATATACAGTCGAACTTCTTTATAACCAACTTCCAAATAACGAAATCCTCTAAGTAACGAATTTTTATGGCGTCCCTTGACATTTTAGAAATTAGTATTACAATATGCCTCTACATTATGAATTTCGGACTTTTCAATAACGAAGTATTTTCTCCAACTGAAGAAAAAGTGCTGTATCTGCAGCTCACAAAAGCATATCCAGGAAATTGTTTGTTTTCAGCAGGAAGTGCAGTGAAACCAAGAGGTTATCAAGTAGTAGCAATACTATTCAACAAACACAGGATACAGTACTGTGCTGTTGTTTACTTCCTGCCCGTAGACTGCACTTTAGTAAAAAACTGATTCAAAGAATTCGGCATTTATATCTACGAATTACTGCATTTCCTTTTCCCACGGAAATAACTTTGCTAGTTCAGTACTCCATTTCATTCGTGACGTAAGTTTGTCAAGCTTTGAAAAAATGTCAAAAAAAAGCGTTAAATTATTGAAGAAAAAGTGAACTTTATAAAAAAGACTGATGAAGGTGTAAAGAAGTTAGATGTTTCAAAAAAAATCGGTGTACCTTCGGTATTGACTCTACTCAAAAACCGGGATCAGATTTTAAAACGAAATGTTTTTATTTAAATGCAAAGTGCAACAAAAAATTACTCTTTTTTTCAAGTAAGACTTCGAACACTAGAAACGAATGAAAACGTCATTTTTTATTAGTTTGTGTTTCATTTAAACTTTTTTTCTAATTACGACTTGTGTAGTGTATAGTAGTAGTTTGTGTAGACCTACTGCATTTAAATTAATAAAGTTAGTTAATAAATTAATGTACTGAGAGTCCTTCGATTAAAATTTAATACTGTAGGTTCGAGTAATGCTTCTTGGAAATGAATTACTTTAGTAAGTTCACTCATTTATTACCACATTTATACAATATTTTTCCATTTGTTGATTCCATCTTCACGTGAGCTACTAGTAATCACTTACACTTTTTAAAAAATGTTATAACTTGCCTATAGTAGCACTTACTTTGCTTGTTGAGGACGGCCGTTTCGGGAGATGTGTCCCTTTGGTAACTCAGTTACGGTCTGAGTTGACAAAGGGACACATCTCCCGAAACGGCCGTCCTCAACAAGCAAAGTAAGTGCTACTATAGGCAAGATAAAACATTTTTTTAAAAGTGTAAGTAAAATATTTTTCCATTAGCATTATATTACTCGTCATAATATAGATAAAGGACGGAACATACTGTAGTCCTATTTCCTAAGGATATCTAATATCATGAAAAAGAAACATTCTGAATACACTGATAAAACATTTTTAAATTTGCAACTACATAAACCTTGAAACAATATAAAACGTTCTTCCATCTTAACGTTGACCTATTCCCTTACAAATACCCACGATATTAAACTGTGTGACGTGCCCGCGCGATCACGCTGAGAGTGTTCTTGGCAAGACGACGTTTTCTTAACGAATACCTCTATATAACGAATTTTTCATCTGGATAATAGAATTCGTTACACATAATTTCAACTGTATAAATTAATTACCAAATTTATTATTATGGTCGTTGCATAGCTTAAGGATTTAACACAACCGTCTGCTTTTTCTAGCTAAGTCAATCTGTTCGAATGTTAAGTGTGTTTCGGATAATCTCCATCATCTAAACTTTTATTGTGTTGATGACACCGAGGGCGGAGTCAATGAGGAGGCGTGGCTAAATGGTTAGGGCTATTTACATTCCCATGGAGACAAGTCCCCGACTAACGTCCTAAATACAACCATCAACCTGTTTTTCGATGTTCACATGAAGCCACGTTAAAGCCCCAGGGCCAAACTCATGATTTGGTCGTGTGTATATATGTGATCGCAAGAAACTGCCGTTTTATTTGAAACCAATAAATAATATTTATATTAAACAAACAAGATTCACTTTGTTACAGATCAAAGCACGTTTATGTCTTCGGTTCTGTTATTTTCGAACACTTTTGTTTTTGCCAGATAATCAAACACTTTTGTTTTTGCCAGATAATCGAACACTTTTGTTTTTGCCAGATAATCGAACACTTTTGTTTTTGCCAGATAATCGAACACTTCTGTTTTTGCCAGATAATCGAACACTTTTGTTTTTGCCAGATAATCGAACACTTTTGTTTTTGCCAGATAATCGAACACTTCTGTTTTTGCCAGATAATCGAACACTTTTGTTTTTGCCAGATAATCGAACACTTTTGTTTTTGCCAGATAATCGAACACTTTTGTTTTTGCCAGAAGCACGTTTACGTCTCGAGCAGGCAGAGGATAATGATCACGCTGTAGCAGTACGACTGTAACAGCCGTAAAATCCAACCTATTTGGCCTATTAGTTAGCCAAGCCTGGTTTTACCACGTCCCCTTGGTTTATACGAGGCGAGACCACGCCTCTTTATAAAACAAAAAAAAACTTACAGCCACACCCATTTTCTGGTCCCTCTACACTATAAACACCGCTGTGCTGTAGAGATGAGAGGTAAAAGGTAGTATGTTTATAAATCAACAACAATTGCTTTGTCATCAACCCAATAATAAATGTAGACGGAGGAGGTTATCTAAAACGCTTGAGTTATATAAAGGTGACTCAACTAGCTATACCAGACGATTGCGCTTAATTAACCTATATCAGTTACTCTCTTACACAACAGCCATTGTTTCTGAAATATTAAATAAATAAAGTAATATGTGGTAAATTAATTACAGTTAATTACATAGTTGTCAACATTTTTTCTTTTGAGGCTCTAAAACGATAGGGCGATTTTATTCTTTTCTTTTAAGACTATTGGTCAGTATTACTGCCTATGAAAATTAGGAGAGAATTGTCATAGAGGCAGGTCAGAGATAGGGACATGAAACGCCCTGGTGTAAGATACAGGCCGGATAATCGGGAGTAGACCTATATTCTATCATAAAAGAGTATCTACCAGTTATGTCGTCGTAAGGGCAGGGTCGTATCCCTGAAACAAACCTACTCTTTAACGGTGCCAAACGGGTGGCATCTCATTACAGCCCTTTGTATGAAAAAAGATAAGGGAATTTAGATGGAGTTAGTTGGCAAGACCCTATGGTATTGCGAATAAGGAAAACTATGGATAGCGCGGGAGGGAAGGGTCGTTTATTTTAAGTAAACTGCTCTCAAGCGAGGGTAATAGCGGGTATCTACCCGCTAACCGGCATTTAACTATTAGCGCCTATCTAGGAGAAGGAAAAATTATTTTAAAAAAAGTCAATTCCTACTTTAGAAAAAATGTTTTTTTTATTTTATGATTACAATTAATATAAATATGGATATACATATGTCAGAATAACAATAGTAAGTGTCAAAATAGAAAAAGCGAATTTCCTTGCAATTTTCCATTTCACTTTCTATGTATGGGGCTGTATTGTTATTTTTGTTTGTTACTATTTATACCCTTTTTTCGTCGCTTGTATTGTGATGTAGTTTCTTTTCGCTTTCCTTTCGCATTGTCCGTTTGTGAAGCAAGGTTCGATAACGTTAATCCAGTTTGTTTGTTTTATTTAATTTGTTTCATTCGTTTTTTAATCCTTGAGCATTATTTATGATATTGTGTGGTAACCATGGCAACAATTTAAGGTTGTACAATGAAGGTTTCGACGACAACAAAATGGAGAAAAAAATCATATACATCTTTGATTTCTAGCTATAGGAAAGTTGGCTGAGTGCCGAAACGCTAGATTTGACATGAAACTCAATTCGAATCCGACCAAGATACTTCAAATTTGTATATTTTAATTGAATAAATATTTGAAAACCCGTATTAACATCAATTGTCATCCACTTAGGTTTAAAAAAGTATATTTGAACTTTGTTGGATGAATAAAGCCGTATTTTATTAACGATTGAAAACTTGTACAAGATACACATCACGCGACTGTAATAGAAGGAATTGAAAAAAGGATTTTTAATAATAGATAACGTAGGAACATAAAACCCACAAGTTTGGATATACTTGTTTTAGGTTTCAATTTCAAAATAATGTTATCCTGTCGTATTGCTTGCAGCCGGGAAATGATGAAAACAAAATAACTGTTCTACGCCGCAAGCAAAGCAATTCCCAGCATTATCATACAGATTAATCGGAGTTCGACTTCAAGCGTAGTTTACTTTGAAGTGTTGCATCAAACATTTCAACAGTAAAATGTCAAGGCCTACTTAGTCCTGGACGCCGGCATTCATTGTGCACGGCTTGTTGGATTCGACCATGATTCTGCGCTTCTAAAGAGGAATTCGTCTTGTAAAATGAGCCTAGTCATTAGTTAGATATCACGTGATCAAGTGGAATGTACTCTGTACGGCCTAACAAAAATTTAATTCTGAGGATGTCCTTGAACATTTGAAATTTGGACCACTTCGTCATTGGAAACTTCGATATATATATATATATATATATATATATATATATATATATATATATATATATATTGTATTCAGACATCGAATAAATGAAAATTATTATATTTGTTGATTACATCAACATGAGCTTCAAATGAGCTACTAGTTTTCAACTAAAACACTTAATGGAAACACAAATTTAATGGATGATCCTAAAATAATAAACAATATATTGAGAAAACAAAATTTAAATAGGCCTAGAAACAATTCCACTACCTTAATATCAGAAAAAGAAAATATTAAAAATAAATACATAAGCTTATTATTCGATAGGGATTTAACAAAGTTCCTAGAAAAAGTTTTTAAAGATGTAAATTTAAAAGTAGTTTACAAAAGTCTAAATAGCCTAAAATATTTACTAGGTAATCCAAAAGATAAAATAAAGATGGTAAATAAGTCTGGGGTTTATAAAGTAAATTGTAATTCTTGTAATAAAATTTATATAGGCCAAACAAAAGGAAAAATATTAAGTATGTTTAAAGAACATATTAGCCATATAAAATATCAAAGACCTGAAAAATCAAGTATTGCAGAACAAATCCTAAACTCCAAACATTCTTTAGAAATAAATAATATTAAATTAGTGAAAAATGTTAAACCAAAAGATCTATTGAATAGTTTTGAAAGTTTGTTTATACATAAATATGACGAAAATAATCTATTAAATGGTGATAAAGGGCCTATCCCGATCTCTCAATTATATTCACCAATTAGAAGATAGTTATTGTTTTGTAAAATGAAAATATATGTATAATTGTATTTTGTTTAAAATTGTAATATGTGTGACGCTAACGTCTACGTAAACCTCGAGTTACGGTCTGAGTTGACAATAGGACACATCTCCCGAAACGGCCGCCTCAACAAATATAAGCAAGTGCTACTATAGGCAGGTTTGTAAATATTTACAAGTGTTTTAGTTGAAAATTTCAAGTTCCGATTTACAAATTGAACGATTGATTTCTTTAAGAAACATTTGAAACTGATAGGTCCCTATAGAGCAGGTCTTGAGGAAGCAGTGTTGCCCTTTATCATCATGACTGTACACCGGTTAGGCCTCTCTTATTTTCCCTGATTGAGAACACGTCTTCGAGCCCTCCCACGAGAAGCCATAATTTGTCCACTATTTCCAACCCCAGAGATCATTGTGTCTTTTCTCAAGACCTACCTATTTACACATACAATCCTTGATCTCTATATCTCTCTAACTGGGTTTTATGGTCATACCTTAAACCTTAGTACATACACAATAATTTCCAATCCTTCCTTCGCGATAGGTAACCGCCTCGAAAAAAAAAGTCATAGCGGCATGTTAAACTTCCCTATTCCCCGCGTCTTAACGCTGCTTACCATCAGGCTTTGATCTAATTAATATATTTGACACATGGATGAAATGTGCGACAGTTCCGCCCACGTTACCCAAAATATACCTTTGTTTGGGAGATCCACATTATTTCCTGTATTAAGTACGATTATAGCCTCTATGATCACCGTCACACTTTGCCCTGGCTTTGAACTGGCTAAGTAATAAAGAAACCAGTTTCTCCACAATTTTAGAAAATGAGTTTTGTATCATTTAAGTTTGTTTAAAATCCGTTTAAACCGTCGTCATTTTTATATTTTATTTCTTTTTTTAAATCATAGTTTATCGCGTTAATTTCTTGTTTTGTAGTTTAATGTTGTTTTTGTTTTGTTTTTTTGTGATGAACTTAGTTCTAGAGTATTCACAAAAATAGTCATATTGTAAATAGGACGGTTGCCTTCCACGACCTCCCCCTTCCCGTTGAACTAATGTGGCGCTAATATCCTAGGGAGCGTGTGTCAATGAATGCATCTGACGCAACACTGGTCAAATATCACCTTTCGTTTATAAATTGAAAAAATGCCCATTCTGGATATTCATCTGGTATTTTGAAGAGCCATCTGCTCTGCTTCGAGTTTTTCCAAATGAGACAATATAGTGTAATTAATCTAAACAATTATAAATATTTACAAACTTGCCTATAGTAGCACTTACTTATATTTGTTGAGGACGGCCATTTCGGGAGATGTGTCCCATTGTCAACTCAAAACCGTAACTGATCTCAAGGTTTACGTAGGTTAGGGAGTTAGAGTGGGGGTGGGTTATTATGGTGGTGTGGGTGTGTTTTGTGAGTATTAGGAGTTATGATGTCAAAACATGTGTGTGAGTTGTAACGTAGTTGTGTATTGAGTATGTGTGTAGGGTATAGTTTAAAGTGTCTGTATATTTCATATTGTTCGATTGTGTAGCGTTGGTTATTTCTGTGTTCTTTATGAAGAACTTGTAGGTTAGACGTTATGTCTTGTAGTCATGTTTTGTGGAGTTGATATGATCGGCGAAGTTTGATTTGTAGTTATTGTTTGTTAGTGCTTTTATATGTTCTTGGTAACGTGTGTAGAAGAACCTCTCTGTCTGGCCTATGTAAAAACTGGGGCATGAACTGCAAGTTAGTTTGTAAACTCCAGTGGCATTGTAAATGTCGTCAATTTTGTTGTTGAGTTTAAATTGTTTATTGAGAGTGTTGTGTGTGGAGTAAGCTATTTTGTTGTTGTATTTTCGTAGTGTGTTGGTTAGATTGTGAGTTTTGGATGATCTATATCGTATTGATATGTATTTTATGGGATTGTCCTGTTGTGTGTTTGTATTTGGGTTATTAGGTTTATCTTTTAGGCAGTTGTATAATTTGTCAATCATGGTTGGGTTGTATCCGTTAGTTTGTGCTATATGTTTTATGGTGTTTAACTCCTGGTAGTGTTCTTCTTTGTCTAACAGTGTTTTAAGCAGGCGATATAACATTGTGTTGTAAGCAGCTAGTTTATGTTGGTGTGGGTGATTTGAGGAGCTGTGAATGGTCGTATTGGTACTAGTGGGTTTTCGGCATATGTTGAATGTATGTGTTTGTTTGTCTGTTCGTTTAATTGTAAGGTCTAGGAAGTTGAGAGAGTTTTGTTGTTCTGTTTCGATGGTGAATGTTAGTTTTGAGTGTATGCACTCTAACCTTCGTTAACCTTGAAATCAGTTACGGTCTGAGTTGACAATGGGATATAAGTATAAAGTGTTGGCACTCAACAAATATAAGTGCTACTATAGGCAAGTTTATAAATATTTATAATTGTTTAGTGAAAACTAGTAGCTCACGTGAAGATGGAGTCAACAAATATGTAATTATCCTTTTTTTTAACAGATGAGGGGTTGTAAAATAATGAATCCTACCATAACTTTACAATTATTTCGACACTTCAATGATTAATAAATTTTTTGAGCACTGTGGAATAATTTTAACTAAATAAATAAAAACCCACTAGCCACAAAATTAACATCTTTTATTCTACTAAAAACTACTTTCTGTACGTTTCGATTACATGCCAATAATCTTCAGAAGCACTTTACATTGTAATACTTGGATAGTACTTCTGAAGATGATTACAAAGTAATCGAAATGTACATAAGTAGTTTTTAGTAAAATAAAAGATTTTTTATTGTGGCTAATTGGTTTTTATTTATTTACTCCAATGATTGTACAATCTGTAAGATAAACTGATATTTGTATGCAAATACAAAGTATAACGTATTTGAACACACGCTGAACTAGCCAAAGTTCAAGGCCTTAGCTAAATTATTGACGCAAGATGTTACCTGTTGACTTATTCAAGGGTTACCTCACAACGCTTGCTTAGGGGTCGTAAAAACTTGTCCTTTCCTTGGCCCGAGGCGAGTAAACAATTCGGTGAAAGTGCCATAAAGGTGGAAAGGTCTTAAAACAAATGCCAGCGACACCGCACGAGTTTAAGACAGTCAGACAAACTTTTAAATGTTAACACACAAAGTGAAGTTTAAACAAAATTTAAACGCCCGTATAGACACGTATTGTCGGTTGAAGACGGAGGGAAAGATAAGGTGGACTTAGTGGCCTATTTTTAATGCCTAATAAAGTATATATTTACATCATTTTACCCTGTTACAGGGTATAATCACCGAATACATTGACAAGTTAACTTAATAAAGTACAGTAGGTCGAAAATTAAAAAAGTAGAGTAACGGTAATCAAATACTCCGGGAGCCAGAGTAGACGGGAACATGTCCCGTTGTTTGAATGTTGTAAAGAATAGTTGAATGTTGTGATGTGTGTGTAGGGATTGTTATTGGAAAATCGAGAGTCAGAGGTGGAACCTGTAGATATCATATGTTCTGCTCTCTCGACACGCCTACAGGGATGTTAATATGCTGATACATAGTATGGTAAGATTTATTTTTTTAACATAGACAATTTAATAATCTAATCATCAATAATGACTAATTCTGTATCAAAACGAAAAAGAAAATACTAGCTTATTAATCACTTTTACATTATTAATTTAGTTTCACCGAAAGTAATGGACTACAAAATTCAAGAGATTAACTTATTATTTTGTGTAAATAATTTATAAATATTTTGATAAATAATTACTGAATGTTTTTCTCACAAAAATAATATTACATATTATATCCGATTCCTATTGGTGGAGTAAATTGTTATATAGCAATATCTAATTAAGTTTCACCGAATGTAATGGACTACAAAATTCAAGAGATTATTTTGTGTAAATAATTTATAAATATTTTTATAAATAATTACTGAATGTTTTTCTCACAAAAACAATATTACATATTATATCCGATTCCTATTGGTGGAGTAAATTGTTATATAGCAATATCTAATTAAGTTTCACCGAATGTAATGGACTACAAAATTCAAGAGATAATTTTGTGTAAATAATTTATAAATATTTTTATAAATAATTATTGAATGTTTATCTCACAAAAACAATATTACATATTATATCCGATTCCTATTGGTGGAGTAAATTGTTATATAGCAATATCTAATTAAGTTTCACCGAATGTAATGGACTACAAAATTCAAGAGATTATTTTGTGTAAATAATTTATAAATATTTTTATAAATAATTATTGAATGTTTATCTCACAAAAATAATATTACATATTATATCCGATTCCTATTGGTGGAGTAAATTGTTATATAGCAATATCTAATTAAGTTTCACCGAATGTAATGGACTACAAAATTCAAGAGATTATTTTGTGTAAATAATTTATAATTATTTTTATAAATAATTATTGAATGTTTATCTCACAAAAATAATATTACATATTATATCCGATTCCTATTGGTGGAGTAAATTGTTATATAGCAATATCTAATTAAGTTTCACCGAATGTAATGGACTACAAAATTCAAGAGATAATTTTGTGTAAATAATTTATAAATATTTTTATAAATAATTATTGAATGTTTTTCTCACAAAAATAATATTACATATTATATCCGATTCCTATTGGTGGAGTAAATTGTTATATAGCAATATCTAATTAAGTTTCACCGAATCTAATGGACTACAAAATTCAAGAGATAATTTTGTGTAAATAATTTATAAATATTTTGATAAATAATTACTGAATGTTTTTCTCACAAAAATAATATTACATATTATATCCGATTCCTATTGGCGGAGTAAATTGTTATATAGCAATATCTAATTAAGTTTCACCGAATCTAATGGACTACAAAATTCAAGAGATAATTTTGTGTAAATAATTTATAAATATTTTGATAAATAATTACTGAATGTTTTTCTCACAAAAATAATATTACATATTATATCCGATTCCTATTGGCGGAGTAAATTGTTATATAGCAATATCTAATTAAGTTTCACCGAATCTAATGGACTACAAAATTCAAGAGATAATTTTGTGTAAATAATTTATAAATATTTTGATAAATAATTACTGAATGTTTTTCTCACAAAAATAATATTACATATTATATCCGATTCCTATTGGCGGAGTAAATTGTTATATAGCAATATCTAATTAAGTTTCACCGAATCTAATGGACTACAAAATTCAAGAGATAATTTTGTGTAAATAATTTATAAATATTTTGATAAATAATTACTGAATGTTTTTCTCACAAAAATAATATTACATATTATATCCGATTCCTATTGGCGGAGTAAATTGTTATATAGCAATATCTAATTAAGTTTCACCGAATCTAATGGACTACAAAATTCAAGAGATAATTTTGTGTAAATAATTTATAAATATTTTGATAAATAATTACTGAATGTTTTTCTCACAAAAATAATATTACATATTATATCCGATTCCTATTGGCGGAGTAAATTGTTATATAGCAATATCTAATTAAGTTTCACCGAATCTAATGGACTACAAAATTCAAGAGATAATTTTGTGTAAATAATTTATAAATATTTTGATAAATAATTACTGAATGTTTTTCTCACAAAAATAATATTACATATTATATCCGATTCCTATTGGCGGAGTAAATTGTTATATAGCAATATCTAATTAAGTTTCACCGAATCTAATGGACTACAAAATTCAAGAGATAATTTTGTGTAAATAATTTATAAATATTTTGATAAATAATTACTGAATGTTTATCTCACAAAAATAATATTACATATTATATCCGATTCCTATTGGTGGAGTAAATTGTTATATAGCAATATCTAATTAAGTTTCACCGAATGTAATGGACTACAAAATTCAAGAGATTATTTTGTGTAAATAATTTATAAATATTTTTATAAATAATTACTGAATGTTTTTCTCACAAAAACAATATTACATATTATATCCGATTCCTATTGGTGGAGTAAATTGTTGTATAGCAATATCTAATTAAGTTTCACTGAATGTAATGGACTACAAAATTCAAGAGATAATTTTGTGTAAATAATTTATAAATATTTTGATAAATAATTACTGAATGTTTTTCTCACAAAAATAATATTACATATTATATCCGATTCCTATTGGCGGAGTAAATTGTTATATAGCAATATCTAATTAAGTTTCACCGAATCTAATGGACTACAAAATTCAAGAGATAATTTTGTGTAAATAATTTATAAATATTTTGATAAATAATTACTGAATGTTTATCTCACAAAAATAATATTACATATTATATCCGATTCCTATTGGTGGAGTAAATTGTTATATAGCAATATCTAATTAAGTTTCACCGAATGTAATGGACTACAAAATTCAAGAGATTATTTTGTGTAAATAATTTATAAATATTTTTATAAATAATTACTGAATGTTTTTCTCACAAAAACAATATTACATATTATATCCGATTCCTATTGGTGGAGTAAATTGTTATATAGCAATATCTAATTAAGTTTCACTGAATGTAATGGACTACAAAATTCAAGAGATAATTTTGTGTAAATAATTTATAAATATTTTGATAAATAATTACTGAATGTTTTTCTCACAAAAATAATATTACATATTATATCCGATTCCTATTGGTGGAGTAAATTGTTATATAGCAATATCTAATTAAGTTTCACCGAATGTAATGGACTACAAAATTCAAGAGATTAACTTATTATTTTGTGTAAATAATTTATAAATATTTTTATAAATAATTATTGAATGTTTATCTCACAAAAACAATATTACATATTATATCCGATTCCTATTGGTGGAGTAAATTGTTATATAGCAATATCTAATTAAGTTTCACCGAATGTAATGGACTACAAAATTCAAGAGATAATTTTGTGTAAATAATTTATAAATATTTTTATAAATAATTATTGAATGTTTATCTCACAAAAACAATATTACATATTATATCCGATTCCTATTGGTGGAGTAAATTGTTATATAGCAATATCTAATTAAGTTTCACCGAATGTAATGGACTACAAAATTCAAGAGATTATTTTGTGTAAATAATTTATAAATATTTTTATAAATAATTATTGAATGTTTATCTCACAAAAACAATATTACATATTATATCCGATTCCTATTGGTGGAGTAAATTGTTATATAGCAATATCTAATTAAGTTTCACCGAATGTAATGGACTACAAAATTCAAGAGATAATTTTGTGTAAATAATTTATAAATATTTTTATAAATAATTATTGAATGTTTATCTCACAAAAACAATATTACATATTATATCCGATTCCTATTGGTGGAGTAAATTGTTATATAGCAATATCTAATTAAGTTTCACCGAATGTAATGGACTACAAAATTCAAGAGATTATTTTGTGTAAATAATTTATAAATATTTTTATAAATAATTACTGAATGTTTTTCTCACAAAAACAATATTACATATTATATCCGATTCCTATTGGTGGAGTAAATTGTTATATAGCAATATCTAATTTAGTTTCACCGAAAGTAATGGACTACAAAATTCAAGAGATTAACTTATTATTTTGTGTAAATAATTTATAAATATTTTTATAAATAATTATTGAATGTTTATCTCACAAAAACAATATTAAATATTATATCCGATTCCTATTGGTGGAGTAAATTGTTATATAGCAATATCTAATTAAGTTTCACCGAATGTAATGGACTACAAAATTCAAGAGATTAACTTATTATTTTGTGTAAATAATTTATAAATATTTTTATAAATAATTATTGAATGTTTATCTCACAAAAACAATATTACATATTATATCCGATTCCTATTGGTGGAGTAAATTGTTATATAGCAATATCTAATTAAGTTTCACCGAATGTAGTGGACTACAAAATTCAAGAGATTAACTTATTATTTTGTGTAAATAATTTATAAATATTTTTATAAATAATTATTGAATGTTTATCTCACAAAAACAATATTACATATTATATCCGATTCCTATTGGTGGAGTAAATTGTTATATAGCAATATCTAATTAAGTTTCACCGAATGTAATGGACTACAAAATTCAAGAGATTATTTTGTGTAAATAATTTATAAATATTTTTATAAATAATTATTGAATGTTTATCTCACAAAAACAATATTACATATTATATCCGATTCCTATTGGTGGAGTAAATTGTTATATAGCAATATCTAATTAAGTTTCACCGAATGTAATGGACTACAAAATGCAAGAGATAATTTTGTGTAAATAATTTATAAATATTTTTATAAATAATTATTGAATGTTTATCTCACAAAAACAATATTACATATTATATCCGATTCCTATTGGTGGAGTAAATTGTTATATAGCAATATCTAATTAAGTTTCACCGAATGTAATGGACTACAAAATGCAAGAGATAATTTTGTGTAAATAATTTATAAATATTTTTATAAATAATTATTGAATGTTTATCTCACAAAAACAATATTACATATTATATCCGATTCCTATTGGTGGAGTAAATTGTTATATAGCAATATCTAATTAAGTTTCACCGAATGTAATGGACTACAAAATTCAAGAGATTATTTTGTGTAAATAATTTATAAATATTTTTATAAATAATTACTGAATGTTTTTCTCACAAAAACAATATTACATATTATATCCGATTCCTATTGGTGGAGTAAATTGTTATATAGCAATATCTAATTAAGTTTCACCGAATGTAATGGACTACAAAATTCAAGAGATTATTTTGTGTAAATAATTTATAAATATTTTTATAAATAATTATTGAATGTTTATCTCACAAAAATAATATTACATATTATATCCGATTCCTATTGGTGGAGTAAATTGTTATATAGCAATATATAATTAAGTTTCACCGAATGTAATGGACTACAAAATTCAAGAGATTATTTTGTGTAAATAATTTATAAATATTTTTATAAATAATTATTGAATGTTTATCTCACAAAAATAATATTACATATTATATCCGATTCCTATTGGTGGAGTAAATTGTTATATAGCAATATATAATTAAGTTTCACCGAATGTAATGGACTACAAAATTCAAGAGATTATTTTGTGTAAATAATTTATAAATATTTTTATAAATAATTATTGAATGTTTATCTCACAAAAATAATATTACATATTATATCCGATTCCTATTGGTGGAGTAAATTGTTATATAGCAATATATAATTAAGTTTCACCGAATGTAATGGACTACAAAATTCAAGAGATTATTTTGTGTAAATAATTTATAAATATTTTTATAAATAATTATTGAATGTTTATCTCACAAAAATAATATTACATATTATATCCGATTCCTATTGGTGGAGTAAATTGTTATATAGCAATATATAATTAAGTTTCACCGAATGTAATGGACTACAAAATTCAAGAGATTATTTTGTGTAAATAATTTATAAATATTTTGATAAATAATTACTGAATGTTTTTCTCACAAAAATAATAGTACATACTATTTCTGATTCCTATTGGCGGAGTAAATTGTTATATAGCAATATATAATTAAGTTTCACCGAATGTAATGGACTACAAAATTCAAGAGATTGTTTTGTGTAAATAATTTATAAATATTTTTATAAATAATTATTGAATGTTTATCTCACAAAAATAATATTACATATTATATCCGATTCCTATTGGTGGAGTAAATTGTTATATAGCAATATATAATTAAGTTTCACCGAATGTAATGGACTACAAAATTCAAGAGATTATTTTGTGTAAATAATTTATAAATATTTTTATAAATAATTATTGAATGTTTATCTCACAAAAATAATATTACATATTATATCCGATTCCTATTGGTGGAGTAAATTGTTATATAGCAATATATAATTAAGTTTCACCGAATGTAATGGACTACAAAATTCAAGAGATTATTTTGTGTAAATAATTTATAAATATTTTTATAAATAATTATTGAATGTTTATCTCACAAAAATAATATTACATATTATATCCGATTCCTATTGGTGGAGTAAATTGTTATATAGCAATATATAATTAAGTTTCACCGAATGTAATGGACTACAAAATTCAAGAGATTATTTTGTGTAAATAATTTATAAATATTTTTATAAATAATTATTGAATGTTTATCTCACAAAAATAATATTACATATTATATCCGATTCCTATTGGTGGAGTAAATTGTTATATAGCAATATATAATTAAGTTTCACCGAATGTAATGGACTACAAAATTCAAGAGATTATTTTGTGTAAATAATTTATAAATATTTTGATAAATAATTACTGAATGTTTTTCTCACAAAAATAATAGTACATACTATTTCTGATTCCTATTGGCGGAGTAAATTGTTATATAGCAATATATAATTAAGTTTCACCGAATGTAATGGACTACAAAATTCAAGAGATTGTTTTGTGTAAATAATTTATAAATATTTTTATAAATAATTATTGAATGTTTATCTCACAAAAATAATATTACATATTATATCCGATTCCTATTGGTGGAGTAAATTGTTATATAGCAATATATAATTAAGTTTCACCGAATGTAACGGACTACAAAATTCAAGAGATTATTTTGTGTAAATAATTTATAAATATTTTGATAAATAATTACTGAATGTTTTTCTCACAAAAATAATAGTACATACTATTTCTGATTCCTATTGGCGGAGTAAATTGTTATATAGCAATATCAAAATGTGAATGCCCCTGGACGCCAGGTCAGTTTCTCTCGCACGCACGCACACTCACCCTTATGAGCGCAGAGGATTAGGAAAGACCCGAGTCTGGCCGTATTTCCACTCCATTGGTCATTTAGTGATATCTTCTAAGCAAACATTTTACGTTGTAATTTTAACTAAAAATAGTTAATAAATATTGATTCTACTTAAAATTACAAGAAAAATGACACCAAACAACCCATGGTTTACGTTTGTAGTTATAAGTCACTTTAACGTGTTAAGCACAGTGTTTTCCTTTAGCGTTTTTACTGTGTTTTTATTTCATGTTATAAGGGTTATTATTATTGTTCTAAAGATTCATAGGTTGGGATGTGCACGCGCCTTCTGACTACGCCCGTAATAGAGGAAGTGATACTTTCTGTTTCTAGTAGTTTTGTATATTGCTGAAAACAGAAAAATTTACTTTGGTATAATTTTCAACGTCTATTATTTAATTTTGGTCGATATCCCTTACTGCGGTTGGTTGAAAGAATCTACAGAGGTCAACCAATCCTTCGTCCCTAAATGGTCCAATTGTACGACGCGAGGATTAAAAATCTGTTTTCCGTTCTAACGCTCCTCAAAAAACCCTTCCTTATACGTCCATCTTTGGTTTTTTTTTTACTCCTTTAGAAGAAGAAAGCTCTTTCAATATATTCAGTTTTAGAAACTGATTTTTTGAAAGTTTTTGTTTGCACGATTGATTTGAAACATTTCTTACCACTTACCTTTCTTTATTTCCTGACACCTCTCATCCCGAACTATCCTAAATGTTTATACTAACCTAACCTAACCGACCGGATTAGGTTGACTAATGCCAAAACAAAGAAGTTGTCATGTTGCTCAAACTTTACAAACACACCTGCTCTGAAAATCACTAGAGAGTAGCCAACATTCGTTCCACTCTTTCTTTCAGTCACTCGTAATAGAAAAAATTACAGAATACACTAACTTAGAGAGGTATAATAAGATTCTGTTTTTCTTATACATGCTTGTTTAGTTGTTTATATTTACAGACCACTTTAGTAACCGTATATTTTTAATGAAGTACAATATTTAATTTAATTACAAATGAGACATCCTTGTTTCATGAAGCTGAAAGCTTGTGCAAATTAAATCCCCTTACAAAATGACTCTCGGTGCATTCAGAACCTTTTTTTTTGTTAAACCCTGGAACCTGCTGCAGTCAGACCCCTAGTTGATAGTTAATAGCTGGCAGCTGGTCCAATCGAATCCCTAGTTTGGAGTAATTCTCTGGCCGCTTTTGCAATAGGACCCCTAGTTTAGTATTAATCCCTGACAGCTGGTGCAATCAGACCCCAAAGCTGGAGTTAATTCCTGACCGCCATTGCAATCAGACGCCTAGTTTGGAGTTAATCCCTGGTATCTGGCGCAATGGGAGCACTAGTTTGGTGTTAATCGCTGACAGTTGGTGCAATCAGACCCCGAAGATAGAGTTAATTCCTTACCGCTAGTGCAATCAGACCCCTAGTTCGGTGTTAATCCCTGACAGTTGGTGCAATAGAGATTCCCAGTTTGAGGTTTATCTCTGCTCTCGGTGCAACCAGATCCCTGGTTTGGAGTTGATTCCTGAGCGCTTGTGCCATCAGAACCCTATTTTGCTGTTAATTTCAGGTTGCTAGTGCAATCATACACCTATTGCAGGGGTTAATCCCTAGAAGCTGATGCAGTCAGACCACTAGTAGCTGGTCCAATCAAACCCCTAGTTTGGTGTTAATCTCGAGGTGATGGTGCAATCGGACCCCTAATGAGCAGGTAACCCAGGCAACTGCTGCAGTGAGACCTCTAGTTTGGAGTTAATCCCTAGCAGCTGGTGCAATCACACCACTAGCTTAGGGTTAACCCCATGAAGTTAGTGGAATCAGACCCCCAGTTTCCTGTTAATTCCTAACTGTAAGAGTCAGATATCACTGACATTCCTTACATTTAATGGTTAGGAGGAAGTAAATAACGGAATTCTCTGGCATTCTGGAGACTTCCAGTTTAGAGAACTCCTATAATTTGTTCAAACAGCCGTGCGCCCTGAAGGATTAGAGCGATCCTCGCTCCCCCACGTGCAGGCACACTCACACGCGCGGCCCGGCCTACCTGCCGCTAATGGTTCTTCTATGAATCACCAACTAGTCCTTGTACTACAAAATCAATTTTTTTTAACTGTTAACTTTACTTAATTTTTACTCTAATAACTGAATTCTAAATATTATTCCTAGCAAAATGAGTCCAAACACGGTACAATTGTGACAACTCTGAGAGGTTTTAGTGGGTTTAAAAATTAGAAAACAAATAAAACTAGACTTTTATCACGTATTTTATATTGTATTAATCAGACGTCTTTAATGAAATAGTAATCAGATCTATAACATGGAAACAGTTTACAATTATACTAGAGCTGACTTAACATTGTTTGCAAATTAGCTGTAGCCCTAACTTTTATCAAATAAATTAAGCAAAAAAGTTATTAATATGAATTTACTAGATAAGGAAAAAACTATGAACAAATTACAAAGTTATGTAACCTAAAACATAAACAAATGATTACACTACAAACTAGTTTGATTTTACTTGTAAATAGTTGTAAAACGCTAAGTGCTAAATTCCGGCCGTTACCCCGGCATTGTTTGTGTTAGTTTTATGATTTAAAATATTATTTTATTGATTTTTAGTTATTATACAGTAACGTTGCAAAATGAATTTGTAATAATTTTTATTTTACTCTTGGTATATGTTCTATGTTATATTATTTATGATTTATTTTATTTTTTCATAAATTTGAAATCTCTACTAGAATTACTGTAATTATGTATATTATTCTGATCGTGCGAATTCAAATAAAACGTCTATAACCATTTTTAAGTAGTCAAATTTCTAATTTTGTAACCTACTGACCATAAAACCCCTTAGAGTTGTCACAATTGTACCGTGTTTGGACTCATTTTGCGATGATTAGTATTTAGAATTAAGTTATTAGAGTACAAATTAAGTAAAGTTAACAGTTAAAAAAAATTGATTTTGTAGTACAAGGACTAGTTGGTGATTCATGAAGAACCATTAGCGGCAGTAGGCCGGGCCGCGCGTGTGAGTGTGCCTGCGCGTGGGGGAGCGAGGGTTGCTCTAATCCTTCAGGGCGCACGGCTGTTTGGACAAATTACAGTTGGTGATTCAGAGAAGAACCATTAGTGGCAGGTAGGCCGGGCTGCGCGTGTGAGTGTGCCTGAGCGTAGGGGAGCAAGGGTCGCTCTAATCCTTCAGGGCGCACGGCTGTTTGGACAAATTATAAGCTGGGAGGTTGTGTAAAAAGAACTTCGGGTATAGAAAGTGGAAGGTATGAAAACGAGAGAGAGAGAGATTGAAGATATTAAAAAAATGGCAGCACCTTCGGAGAAAGGTGGTTTGCACTGGAAGGTCTGCCCTTGTTCAGGGTTTACGACATGTAGGATAGTGTAACGACCTGTTCACAGTGGGGCGAGGTAATTACGTCCAGTTAATCAGCATACACAGGATGCTTTAAGTTTAATTAGCACAATACGATGTTGTAAGGTGCGTGATATGCCACCAGCTGCACCGATAGTGGGGCCCTGCAGTAGATACGGAGCCGTAATCACACTTCCCGTTAACAGTGTAAGTACGTGTATTGCGCATGTGTGTGTATTTCCAATTTACGCCATTATCAACCGTAATTCATCATTTACTACCCATTCAAAAAACATTACACTAATGTTTTTATATCTGGCTACCAACTTAGTTAAAATAAATAGGCTAATAATTTATTTATCTCAACCGATATTTGAAATTTCTCTTTGAACTCGGGATGGTGACCTACTAACAAGGGGCAAAAAGTATTTTTATATCACTTTGTTACCTGTACATTTATTCCTCTTACCCTTACGAATTGTCTTTATAACGTTTAAGTGTAACAGATATCTCCCTACGACCTCCACCAGTGTGGGCTACTAAGTAAGTACCCTGCACACAAGGGCCTACTAGTAGGTACCACTATAGGTCAACTTTTATAAGCTGACACTTAGCTCTTAGGCAGAAATTGTGTATTCGTCATCTATAAAACATCAGGCACTGCCGTCATCCCTAACGGAACCAACCCTTAGACAATCCTATTAAGACGCTTCCGTGAATTCACTATTTTCATTTGTTGGTATTTTTACTATCTATTAGAAATTATTAAAAAGTAACAAAATAAGAGTCAACTCTATGAGTCAGAGGAAGTAACAGGATCGATGTTTTTGAAAATGACCTGCAAGCACCTCTACCCTCCCCTCGTCCTCCGCCAAGGCCTGCAGTCCCCAAGTGCCAGCTTATAACACTTTACCTATAGATCCTTAAGCTCCTTTAATAGTCTGTCTATCCTTATTCATAGTTCTCCTAGAACATATTTTAACCAGTAAAAACCTCCCCACGTTATCGTAAGATAGTAGGACTATTTCAGTGAGCCATAGTTTTTCTCCTATCCTACATTCTGACGTTTTTGCCATAACCCTGGGTATATAGAGATCCTACTAACATGCTATATCGCTCAACGTGAATGTGCACAGGTTAATAGACGCCTCTCTGTAGAAGTTGGGAACACGCGAGTAGCACAGACAAAGAACACGCAATAGATGCAGTGCTCATACAGAACACCTGTTCTAACATTGACACAAGACAAGAGAATCGAAAGCTATCGTGGCGCAAACACTGCAACCCAGTTGGAACTGTTTTAGAACTTTATGGCCTCGAACTGCGCTCGTCCCAAAGATATGAAATTATTGTAAATGTATGTAGGATTAAAACTTTCTGTCAGAGCTATAGGGTGGGTCGTGAATTCAGGGTCGCTATTTCGTCATAAGAAACATCTGTCATATTTTCCAAAATTTACTGATTCAAATATTTCCGAAAACAAAAAACGCCATTCAGACCTATGATGAAGGCGGTTGATAATGCTAACAGCAGTTCACCCCTTCACTTAGATGTTACTTAAAGGTTATGTTTAATAATTTTCCATGGCAATTTCATACAACATCCGTTGAATTAAGCGTAGGTTATGTTACTTTTTGTATTCTACTTTATTTAGCTAAAATGTTATTATAAGTATAATATTTATCAGTTAGTAAAAATATATCTTATATATTTTATACATTTAGTAGTCTATATGAATTATAGTCATAATGAGCGATATATTTTTCTTCTAATTTTTTAAACAAAAGTCTCTTTATTTTCTGGTACTTTTTAAAAGCCAATTTCAATTGAATTAGTTGAAAATTTTATTTTAATAAAAAAATATTTGAACATTTATACAAACATATTCCCTATATTTTTCATTTAAAGTGTCACATTTTTTGGCCTGTCCCTGTTTCAGCCATTACACTCTACTTATGGCCATTCTCAAAACTAAATCATGTTACCACAACACAAACTATATATATCTACAACATCTTACCAATTTGGCAACATTAGTTTGTTATTATTGATGTTTTATTATAGTATTTTGTTTTACTCTAAAGAATGGTCACAAAGAAAGTATAAATAACAGAAAATTTAGCGGAAAGCCAAATTAAATTAAACAGTTATTCAGGTATTGGCTATTTGTTAGAGTCGTCATTATTACTAAGAATACAAGACGTCAGATCCATTATAATATTATAAGACGTTCTCCTTCTCCACATTGTCTGAAGACGACATAGTGCTTGGAAGTAAACATACTATTAAAGACGACATAGTGCTTGGAAGTAAACATACTACTGAAGACGACATAGTGCTTGGAAGTAAACATACTACTGAAGACGACATAGTCCTTGGAAGTAAACATACTATTAAAGACGACATAGTGCTTGGAAGTAAACATACTACTGAAGACGACATAGTGCTTGGAAGTAAACATACTATTAAAGACGACATAGTGCTTGGAAGTAAACATACTACTGAAGACGACATAGTGCTTGGAAGTAAACATACTACTGAAGACGACATAGTGCTTGGAAGTAAACATACTACTGAAGACGACATAGTGCTTGGAAATAAACATACTACTGAAGACGACATAGTCCTTGGAAGTAAACATACTATTAAAGACGACATAGTGCTTGGAAGTAAACATACTACTGAAGACGACATAGTGCTTGGAAGTAAACATACTACTGAAGACGACATAGTGCTTGGAAGTAAACATACTATTAAAGACGACATAGTGCTTGGAAGTAAACATACTACTGAAGACGACATAGTGCTTGGAAGTAAACATACTACTGAAGACGACATAATGCTTGGAAGTAAACATACTACTGAAGACGACATAGTCCTTGGAAGTAAACATACTATTAAAGACGACATAGTGCTTGGAAGTAAACATACTACTGAAGACGACATAGTGCTTGGAAGTAAACATACTACTGAAGACGACATAGTGCTTGGAAGTAAACATACTATTGAAGACGACATAGTGCTTGGAAGTAAACATACTTCTGAAGACGACATAGTGCTTGGAAGTAAACATACTACTGAAGACGACATAGTGCTTGGAAGTAAACATACTACTGAAGACGACATAGTGCTTGGAAGTAAACATACTACTGAAGATGACATAGTGCTTGGAAGTAAACATACTACTGAAGACGACATAGTGCTTGGAAGTAAACATACTACTGAAGATGACATAGGGCTTGGAAGTAAACAGACTACTGAAGACGTCATAGTGTTAGGAAGTAAACATACTATTGAAGATGACATAGGACGACATAGTGATTGGAAGTAAACATACTATTGAAGACGTCATAGTGCTTGGAAGTAAACGTGCTACAGAGTGTATAACAGTGCGATTACTTAATAGTAATGTTTTTTAAATTGCTTCAGAGCAAAAGTTCTTTTAATGTAATTATTATGCAATTTAACGCATTATTTAACCAAAACATTTCTATTAACGAGCGAGATATGAGGTTTTAAAATGAAATGGGAAACACATTTGACTTCGTCAGAGTAAACACAATTTACCAAATTAATTGAACTACTGCGACCTACTTCTAGCCTTATCTGATTTAACAACTCTTCCGTAATTGCCTCTAGGAACCACAAACTGTTACAATTGGCGCTGAACTCGTTAGGGTATTATCATGGAGGCACATAATACTGTACATATACGTGTCATGTATAGTATAATCACTGAGCAAAATAGGCTTACTGCACATTTGAAATACACATTAATACGCATGCGCCGGCCTCCTGGAAGACTTCTGATGTAAATTTCTCTGCTGGCTGACACTACTCACGTTCTGAAAACATTAGCTGTAATATTGTATACTGGAAACTAATTCAATTTTTAGATTATAGTTATTACATTTTTTAAATTTTGTAATCTTATAGTTTCTACTTTATGTCTATACTATCCCAGACTCTGCCAGCGATTACTGAATCATCTATCAGCCGTAAGCAAGCAGTCAGGCTAGTATCGCGTACTTGTGGAAACTTCCACTCGGCTCCTCCACTAGAAACCAAATCTTCCTCCCAGCCACTCGCACGAAGCAAATGTTCACAAAGTGATTCTACCATACAACACATTTAAACATTTTATGGTGGGTTATATCAGATTTCTTAAGAATACATCGCCGCCGAGTATGTTTATGGACTCATTAGAACTACTTTATTACCCCTGTACACGCGGGCCTTGATTGTCTCCAATTTAATAGTATTCAATGTTTATTAAGAGTTCATAAAACTCATTTTATCCAACCCCATCAAGTGATGATTAGGTCTAGGCATTTTTCACTTTTGAAATGCAGTAGAACCTCTCTAACTCGTCACGTTCAGGGCCGAGGGGATGACGAATTCGAGAAAAAGACGAATTACGGAAGTCGTGAACGTAACATGCAATTGTGGGTCAACATAGCACATACGTACGTGAACAGATATGTAATGTAATTAGTGTTGTACTTACTTACATTATTTATGATGGCCGAACAACTCAACAACACTATAAAAATCTTAGTTACCTGCGTATAGTTCATGATTACAAATACAGTACGTTACTCTATTTTCATAAAAGACATAAAAAACCATATTACAGTCATTTTTTTAGTACTAAAGAATTATTGTCTGATGGCGCCTATTCTATGTGACAGTGCGGAGTATGTTTGTTATTATTGTGACGAATACGGTGACGAATTACAGAAGTGACGAGTTAGAGAGGTCCTACTATTTATAAAAAAATCTGTGTTTCAATCAATTTGTATAAAAATTTTACGATATTGTTACGTTTTTCCGTGGGTTCAATCAACTACAAGGCAATTTTACACTAACTAGTTATTAATTTACACACTTAATACTACCCTTATTTACCCATTCAACATTTTTTTTAAAACCGTTCAAACCGTGTTTTAATTAGGTCTACTAATGACTATAAGTTTGTAAATAGTCTATTTACACTTAACACGTACTGACTATCATTGCTTGTCACTTTTTCCGACGCTTTTACTCCGTTCACTATATTACAAAACACCGTTTTCTTCACGCTTAACCAATCCTTTTACAAGGACTTTCCGTTTCTAGTAATTTCTCCTACTAGAAGATTCTAGAAAAACTATCGGTTGCGTTCACTCAAGCGTGACTAGATGAGTAAGTTCTATCTCTTTACTTTTAGAACGTTCTAGCAACACGATACGGCTTACTGTGTGTCCGCGTAAAAGGACTTGTACTTGTCTTGAGCCATAAATCACGGGAGGGACCTTCCCCGTTGCAATATATAGGTCTACGTGCTTTTAACAGAAACTTAAGTAAATTAAATCTAGTAAAAACGTTGGATAGATGATCCAGAAGGAAATCTATTGAGTTTCCATTTATTTTAAGGCAATCTGCCAATTAGATTCGTATCACTTACAAAGGATAGGATAATTGTGAATATAAGTAGCAATAAAGTAGAGATATAAAACCAACTGGTGAAGGATATATACTAAGAATATAGATCATGGTATCGCTTATACAGAGCCCATTACCTACTGAGGTAACTAACTACTCTATCGGATCCATAAAGAGCTACACTCGTTACATCGCACTGTAATAAGAATGATGAGGAACAGTGGCGGATTTAAGGGGGGGGGCTTTGGGGTTCAAGTCTCTTCCAAAATATGGAAAAGTGAACATTTTTAAACTATAAAATAACACTATAAATTAGGGATGGGCCGATTCCTAAAATTTTCGATTCCGATTCCGATTCCGATTCTAAAATTTTCCGTTCGATTCTCGATTCTTTAGTCGATTCTCGATTCTTTCAAGTTATATTAGCTTACATTCTAGTTCTCTAATAATTAATTTAGTTAACATCTTGGTCATATGGCACAACCTTTTAAAAGTTCTGTTTTAATGTAATAGGCTACACAAAACCTTCAACCTTGATTTATCAATACGGATTTTTTTAAACATAAAAACATATCAGATTAAAGTAATGACTTATTTTAAAGTTAAAACTGTGAACTTTACTTATTTTATGATGTTTGAAAAAATTCCTAAGCTTATTTACATTGTCTCCCAAACAAAACAAAAATTAAAAACAAATGAACAACATAAAAAGTAAAAAGTTAATACAAATAGGATAGTTTTTAATATTTAAAAGTCTGGCAGGTAATGTACAATTCTGTTCAAAAACACAAGCATTTGAACACGTTGTGGGTCAAGCTAGTTTCATCGCTAGTCACATATAGCTCCTGAAGTTGAGAAAGGTTTTTCAGAAAACACTGTCGCGAGTGGGCAGACAGGTATTTTATTGCCATTGCATTTAAATGAGGGTATTTGGCACTTTGTACTGCCAAATACTTCCCAACATCACAATCTGGACTGGCTAATGGTTCCCCCAGATAATTGTTTACTTCTTCTTCTACTGTCAATTCCCCTGTGGTACCTTCTTCCCCAACATTCTGGATTAGTGCCCCACTGAGTTTTTACTGTACTTTTTTGTGTTTTGTTCTGACATCTATAAATCAGTGGCAGTAAGACACGTGGGGGAGAGAGAGAGAGAGTATCGAACCCGCTCTAGTGAGAGAGAGAGAGACGAGCGATGTCAAACGACCAGAAATGGTTACGATCTTGATTGCTGTTGCTTCATAAATAATAATATTTTCGTTTACTTTAATAATTTAATTCATTCAAATCAACCAATACATAAATAAGATATAGTTGGTAATTAATTATTTTTCCAATAAATTACTCCACACACATATCTTAATAGTTAACAAAATAGGAATCGGAATCGACACTTTTATGTTGAAGAATCGAGTATCGACGATTCCTCGATACCACCTAGAATCGACGATTCCTGGAATCGAGAATCGGAATCGGCCCATCCCTACTATAAATGTAAACTAAAATGCCATTTCCGATGTCTGCGTTCGTCCCCGATTTAAATCTACTTAATAATCAGTAGAATATGTTTACAAACCCATATTATTCACTATAATCCCATACTGTAATCATTAATAAATAGGGCCACCCACAATGAAATAAATAGGTTGTTTACATTGTAAATAGATGGTAAATGGGGCTAAATAATTCGTGTGTAATATAACATAGCAGGCCTATAACTATTTCCCTCGGATAGAAGACCCTTAGAGTTAGGTGTTATATCTCATAAATATTTTCCAGACGGGGGACACTTCCTGCCCTCACACCAGCCCTCCCCAAAATATTTTTCTAGATCCGATCCTGATGAGGAAGGGTAGATAGAAAACCAAGTAAAGGACGTAATGTGATTCTTGTACCGGGAATAAGGGGAAACCATGGCAACAAGTGGGTAAAGTCCACTTGAACCTGCTCTCAACCTAGGTGAAGACAGTTTTTTCCCGGTAACCGGGAAATTTACTAAAGACAGAAAGTACATTTTACGACGTTACCGCTACAGAATAAGTATCCATATAGCTTATGGAAATGATCCTGCCCATATTTAATGATTGCCTATAAGAGCTAATCACTTTTAAATGCTAAAAATATTGAAGCACCTTATAAAGAGAAAGAGGGAGGTAAAGGAGAAAACTGAAAGTTGGCAGTGAAGAAATGTATGTGTATCTTAAAAACAAATTGGACGAAATTGTCCAGAAATAAAGAGATAAGTTGTTTAAAATCACCATCCAAATATACTTGAGCCCTAAATACTGTACAACCTTATTACCAGTGCAGTTTAACATGTAAATAATGCTCCCGATTTTTGCTTCACATTTTTATACTCATAGAATTTAGAAGTGTCGTTTGGTCACAGTTTGCGCTAGCTAGACTACTCAAAACCTCACACAGATTCTCTCTAATTATTAACTGTATAAACAGATGGGATGAGTTGAGTAACTCAGATTCCAGTCATTAATTACTGTCACGTCTTCCAGATGTCGCTAGCGTTTCAAGCCTTGACGGATAATTGTTCACAATAAGCTGCTGGCGACAAATTATGCTGTTTCATATCTTCTTAAAGCTTTAGAGAAGTAGTCATTTTTATTTAAAAGTCTCAAAAGTATAGAAGATAAAATCGCTAAAAATCTATCCTTCTGCCAAAAACACATTTAAAGGCGTTAATTTCAGAATTATGTAAGTTTATATGAGTAGTAAAACCATCGCATTATGTTTATCAATAAATATCCTTATAGTAAAAAGGTATAAAGGGCTAACTGGAATTCTTGATCCCTGATTAGGTCAAATACACTGATGTTTAATTCCTTGAATTCGGTAAAGTCCAGAGGTATCAATTCTTGGAACGAAAACTTCGAGCCTCCTACGATCCTTAAGATGTGAAAGAAGCGAATTTGTGGAGGGGAAGAATGATAAAAAAAAAACATCAAAGCAAACAGGAACAAGGTAAGTTATTTTCCTATGATTATGGGTTTTTTCAAGAGAAACAGCCTCATAAAAGTTGCAGCACAAAGGAAAATGAATTGAAAAAATCAAATTTAGCATAAAAAATGTAAAATCTACAGAACAGAAAACGTTGCAAGGCACCGTCGATCACATATCGCGGCGAGTAAACGTGGAAGGAAGAGGACATTCTTAATAAAATACCGACCATCACAGCGTAAAATCCTTAAACAAAATCTGTTAAATACATTTTGATAATGCATAGGTTTCTTTGTCAGAACTTTAAATTTCCCTGTAACAGACGTATCTATAAATAACTACTTTTGGTATCGCTTGGTAAAAAGAACCACTACTTCCTGATATTTTTCAGCAAACGCGTTTCGCACTAGATAAGTACATTGTTCAATGCTGTAACTCACGAACAAGACTCTTTTCCCAAGTGATACTCAAAGTAGTAATTTATAAAAAAAACCTCAACATGTACAACATGAAAACCGCAAGTATCTATAAAATATATATATGAAACAGGAGTATCATTTTAGCTTGTGTACCATTATAGCATCTATTATTGTTTTTAAATTCGTCTTGGGTGGCGCGGTGTATTTTGACATCAGATTTTGAAGGCATTGCATTTTTAACAGCGCGTATCTAACCGCAGACGTTCCAAGCAGGAAGCGCCGTAATTATTGTAGTGTGTATACTTCATCATGTCTCCCTGTGTATATTTTCGGGTACACTTATTTATATTTCCTAATATCGTTTCACTTTGTCTGACGTTTATGGATACGCATTTAAACGTCAAAACACACAAACCAAAAGCAGATATAAAGAATCGATCGTTTTTTTAAATTCCTTCTATTAGCTCATACTCTCTTGATAGGCCTATATATATATATATATATATATATATATATATATATATATATATATATATATAGCCTATATCTTCCACGCTGGTTTTTCGATTCCTGCTGTTAGTTCACACTCTATTTCTCACTACTGTGTTTCATATACATTTATATTTCTTATTCAAATTTGTAATCGTTAATAAAATACGTTTTTATTCATCCAATCAAGTTCAAATACATTTTTTTTAACCCATATTGAATGGAAATTGATATTAACAAAGTTTTTTCAAATATTCATTCAATAATGAAAATATAAGAATTTGGGGGTCTATCCGAATTCGAACTGAGTATCTTCATGTCCAAAGTCTAGCGCGCTTTGGCACTGCGGCTACTTTCCAATACCAATAAACGAATTTCTCAAAGACATATGAATTTCCCCCCCCCCATATGAAGGTCAAAACCTCCATTGTTATACTGTTGCCATGGTTACCACTAAATATCATAAATAGTGCTGTAAGGTTAAAAATGAATGAAACGAATAAAATTAACACACAAACTGGAAATAAGCAAACAATGATAAAATTTTCCTTTCTTTGCCTCAGTAGCTATTTACTTTTAAAAAAATGTTTATGTTACTTGTTTTTCATTGTAGAAAAGAGCATACTATCTACCCTCGTGAAAGGGATGTTCAAAGAACATTATGAGGAAAAGACAGTGATATGAGTTTCCGCTGTCACGTGCAAGTTTCCGCTGACTACCGATTCGCAAACCATCTCATGGACACTAAACACTTATGCAATAGTATGGAAAATAACATGAGCACCCTCCATACATCCAATAAAGGCCATAAATTAAACACAAGAGAACAGTATGAAATATATAGACATAGCAACACACATAAAAATGACATCCGAAATAAGCAAACACGGCACAGATCACACATACTCTTCGATCACATCACTTCTAACTTTCAAAAAATGGTACCAAAGAAGCACAACTGCAGCAATCCTAGCGGCAAAAATACTAGGCTAAAGAAGTCGTAAGAAGAAAATATTTCCTCCAAGTCTAAGTTAACAATTTAATAACCTTTAGTTAACAAAAAGTCTGGTCGCAAGTAATAGCAAAAGTGTAATAAGTAACCATATTTGATGCTAACTCCGTGTCTAAATACAAACTAAGACAGAAATCAATTGTAATGCAACAACAGCTCTGTAGCATCAATGAGACAAACATAAGCTATAATCAGACTAAGAACTGACCATCACAAAGGAATTCATATAATAAAAATGGCAAGAAAATCTACCGAAACTGTCATGTCTACCCAGGCACAAAACTAACGCCAACACACAATCCCAACTGTCCGGCCGTCCTTTCTGACTTATTCAGAATTTGAGCTTTATGGTCGGAGAATAACCTTCATGGTGACATCATGCTAGAGCTGTTGTCCACTCCCACGGCTTTATCTGAAGAAGATCTGTCATAAGCTTCACAATACCCTCATCAACAGAAGATAACCACGTAATTAGTAAATGTACTTCTCTCAATTAATTAAATAAGTGCCGTATTTAAATAAGTGTAAACAACGTGTTTCCCTATTGTAGGCCTATAATTTTGCTTTGCTCTGATCAACTGATTTTGGCGGTCAATTTAGACAATGATGATGATTACATAGTGTAGATAACTTTTTGTATCAGAAGTTTTCAAACATTTCTGCTTTCCTCTATTATAGGTTCGTAAAGGTTAATATATTTTAAATTATAATCTGTACGTTTTTTTAATCAACCTAATTTCAACTGCTGAGTTTTACGGGGAGATACATTTGATGGAGAATTTAACTTTGAAACGCGTAAAAAAACTACCATTTTTGTGAATATTCTGCTTCTTTTAGCCGCAAGAAAGCGAATCTACGTTAGTGAAATATGCGAAAATATTTTTTTGGCCTTGGCCATGAACTCTTGAAGAGACTATTTATACAATGTTATGGTTATGTCAGGTATGTTGTTTCCGGTGACAATCATATAAGGCGCGGTGAAGGTTGTTTGGCAGACTGGCTACATTGTCTCGGGAGAAAGTATTAGCTAGCAAATGTTGGCCAATGACACTTCATACTGACGTCGAGCCTGATTCGACACTTTTTTTGCCGAATGACTAGTTTAACATGCTCAGGTAGTCTTTAATAACTAATTTTGAAGGTACTGTATACTGGGCACGCTCTTGTTAAAAGTCATTTTTAATTATTTTTCGTTGACAAAAAAACCTCTCGCCTTAGCAAACTACCCATCTCGGAGATAAATTAGGTTAAAATAAAGCAGAGTTGTTTGAGATATAATTTCACTTCAAGCAACTCCTCCTCGGCTCATTGTACCACCAGGGTCTCCGCCCCGCCCACAAATAAGGGACCCATCTCAAAATTGTAGGAAGATATACAATTTACAAACATACCAATCTAAACAAGAAGGTCCTAATAGAAATAAATTCAAAGTGAATTTCTACTTAGGTTAACAAAAAATTTTATTTTAGTTACTTTTTATTAAATAATTATAATTATTAATAAAAAAATATATGTAAAATATACTAAAATATATTATATATATATATATATATATATATATATATATATATATATATATATATATATATATATATATAAAATATATGCTATATAATAAGACAGATTTGCAATATTAAGTGGTAAAATAGAAAGCGAAATTAATTATTAAAATTATTTGACTAATGAATTAATAATTGAAAAAACTATGTGTATATATATATATATATATATATATATATATATATATATATATATATAAAATACGTTTTCTTGTTTAATAATTTAAAACAACACAGGTTATTCAAATACAAGAATATTTATTATTTTATATCCAAAGCTTTTCGTTGGCAAACAGTACCAACATCACAACATGTTTCTAAATAAACATATGTTTTAGGCCTATAGCTTACATTATTGTAATTTTCATTGCTGATGATGTTGGTACTGTTTGCCAACGAAAAGCTTTGGATATAAAATAATAAATATTCTTGAATTTTAATAACCTGTGTTGTTTTAATATATATATATATATATATATATATATATATATATATATATATATATATATAAAGAACAAAAGTCAAAATACAAATACAAGAATTAAATTTGAATTGTAAATTCAAATATAATTCTTGTATTTGTATTTTGACTTTTGTTCTTTATTAATACACAAGAAAACATATTGCGATATTTATATATATATATATATATATATATATATATATATATATATATATATATATAATCATCAAGTGTCATCCACTACAAGTTTTAAAAAACTTGTATTTAAGCTTGAGTGGATGAATAAAAAGTATTTTATTAACGATTGGAAGTTTGAAGATATACAAATATATATATATATATATATATATATATATATATATATATATATATATATATCGAGAGACTGTTAACTAATAGAAGGAATCGAATGAATTAATATTTGAAAAGACTGTACCAGCGTGAAGTGCCATCCACTACAAGTTTTAATAAATGTATTTAAGCTTGAGTTGATGAATAAAAAGTATTTGATTACGATTGAAATATGAACAAGATAAATAAACATATAGGGAGAGTGTAAACTAATAGAATGAATTTATTTTAAAACTTACGAAATGAACGAACCCAGAATAAATCATATAAACCTTTTAACCACACTATTGAACAACGCCTTTATAATCTGTAGCCAATGTACTCAATGAGAGAATAGCGAAAAAATTGTAAACTGAAGCAGTTTAGTCTTTCCTTGAAAGGCAGATACAAGAAATAAAGCGCTCAACTTACATGAGGCTATGTTAACCGCTGAAGTTCGGAGATTTTTCTCGCGAGATGGAAACAATAGATTCGGGCGTTGCGACAGAGGTATTCTAAACACCCGAGCTTTAAGAGTTATTGCGAAGCGACAATAGGCGATGCCAACACCAGGCACACGATTCTAAATTTATTACCAGTTGTCGAGCCTGTAGGAAATGTGGTGGAGCTGAGCTCAAATTTGTGTATACTGTATTATCCCTTTTAAGTTAGTCTATGTAATGGGAGAATTGCGAAAACGGTGGATAATTATTGGGATGGAGAAATATTCTTTTATTATAAGTAGTTATTTCGTAACTGAGTGAATACTTTTGAACTTACTTGATACGTTTGGAAATAATCATTTCATTGACGAAGCCGACCCGGTACTGCCATCGATCGCTCAAAATTCTTGGGCGTATGATTTATGAAGGTAGAGGGGTAAGGTTTAAGAGGATTGTTTACTATATAATAGAATGTGATTCTATATTCACCGCTCCACCCTCATAAATCATACGTATAGCAACCTTGAGGGATCGCCTGCAGTACCGAGTCGGCTTCGTCAATGAAATGATTATTTCGAAACGCGTCAGCAAGTAAGTTCAAACGTATTCACTCAGTTACGCAATAATTACTTATAATTTGACTAGCAAATTTAGTTTAATTTAACAAACAACTGACATGTTCTTGTCCTTGGACTGCGAAATCCCAAGAATACAACTTACTTACTTTTTACTTCAGCCAACGCCTGTCCTTGGCCTCTCAGCCATCCGACGCCGTGCCTCTCAGTATAATGTAGCGATTCCTTCCCTGGATTCCTCGTGAAAGATATCCTTCAGGCCGTCACAAGTGGTAAGATGATCTGGCGTCCCTTTGTTGTCGGAGCAGAGTGGGCAGATTGGTGTGTCTACCACTTTCATGCGATGCAGGCGTCTCTGCAGGTAATCATGTCCAGTGATCATCCTAAACAAAGCCACTGTTACGCCTGTCGGAAGATCCAGTGGTATGCTTGATTGGATGATCTTTTCCCATTGCTTTCCTGTAGTAGTTTGTTTCCTGCCCCGTTTCACGGAGTCGCTGATAGTGCTGTTTATACACCGACAGACACTGCGGTATGAGAGGGGGAGGATCGGCTGCGCCATGGAGCAGCCATGCTTGGCACAGTGCCCCGGCACCCATTGTACTGCGATCTGTGTTGTTTTTTGTAACATGTTTTCCGGCAGTTGTTTATTTCCTTCCCTTCTTGTACCTTTGAGAAGGTGATCGCCTGAATCGCGGATGTTGAGTCCGAGAGGAAAACTACCTTCTTGGTGTTGGCCGACAGAAAGAATCTCTCTGGCCGCTTCGCCGATGGCGGTCACTTCTCCTTCGAAGTTGGTTCCGTTTTTCCCCACTGCTATTGATTTTTGCCCAAATGAGGAGAAATATCCGGCTCCGCATGTGTCATGCATTGCCGATCCATCTGTGTACACATGCAGCCATTCGTCGGCCTCTCGTTGACCATAGCTTCTGTTAGTGTTTTGAGTTTGCAGATTTGGATGTCGGCTTTTCTCAGGCTTACACCAGGTATTGATGTGCACGATGGTTTTTCGGTCCTTTCCTTTATATATTTGGTTTTCTTGAAAGGTTGTCGCTCTGATTCTTCCAATCCATGTCTTCTTCTTATTTCTGCGGCTTTTGCCAGTGGTGTGACTTGGGTTTTAAGCCTTTGGTTTGCGCATCTGTATTTCTTCCAGAAGTCATCATTGTTTTTTAAGGCCCTTTCGAAGAATTTGATAGTAGCTTTGCCTCTGCGACTGTTAAGGGGCTCAATATCTGTTTGATTTTCTAACGCTGTAATTGGGGTAGACTTCGCAGCCCCACATATCAGTCTCAATGCATTGTTTTGGACTGTATTCAGGTCTTTCTTTGCAATATCAGAAGCCGTGTTGTAAGCTTCTGAGCCGTATTCAAGGGTTGGGCGGATGTAAGACTTGTATGTAGTAATCAGAACGTCTTGAGTAGCACCCCACTTCGTTCCAGTCAGTCTCTTCATCATATTCAGCCTTTTTGCAGCCAAGAATATAAAGATTGATTGAAAGAAACAGAACCATAGAAGAATATAAATCGAGTAATCATTGATCGAGTAATGCTATAAATCGAGTATGATTGTTACAATGCTGGTGCTGTCAAGTGAGGAGCACACAATACTACTGCAATTAGGTTTCTACAGTTCACATTACAGCCAAGCAGATGACTCGATTGACGCTACTGTGGCCACATTATCCGCTACGAATTCGACACACCCGTAAAGCCTGTTAAAGGCAGCTAAATGCAATCAAGGTAATGGTAAAATTGTATAAGCTGGCACTTGGCCTTAGGTAGAAATTGTGTACTCATCGTCTAGAAAACATCAGGCACTGTAGTTATCCCTCAACGGGGGTCATAAATCGCGGCCTACCCGTCCCAACCCTTAGACAATCCTATTAGCACACGCTTAAGTGAAAGCCTTATTTACGTTTGTTGTTATTTATATTATACATTAAAATATATTAATAAGTAACAAAATAATGAGTCAACCCTGTGAGTCAGAGGAAGTCCGAGGGTCGATGATTTTTAAAATAACCACTTCCACCTTCCCCTCATCCTCGGCCTCTCGCCAAAGCTCGCAGGCCCCAAAGTGTCAACTTATAAAATTTTACCTATATTTGTGAATATCTCGGTAGAAATTATTTCTAAAATATTTATTTAATGACTAATTAATGTAAATTTTAACCATAACAATCAACTTGGTATGTATTCAGTACAGGACTATTCAAGACTTTTTAACTTATCTTCTAGAATAATAGAAATGTATAAGAAAATTTCATTTAACCACTAAAGGTTGTCTTCAACCGCTTTGAAATTTCACAGACGAAACAGAAAGGTTATGTTTCGAAACTTTTGCTCACAGATTCAAAGTGAATGTAAACCTCCTGTTCAGTTATTTCCTAATCCTCCGCTCTCGTACAAGAAATGTGCTCTGAACATAATATATTTCTGGAGGAAACGTCCGTGGTATGCAATCTAATTTAATTGCAAAAAAATGTTTTTCAACAACCAACTGAAAGTTTACTTTTCCGTTACAGAATCAACGTTATTTCACGTAAATAGGTGTGTGTAAACAAACGCCCACACGTAGAGTCAACAATCTACTCTGTGCGTGGGAGTGTTCTTTACACAACACGATATTACGACGCGAGCATCCAATATTCTTAACTGACATAAAACACGCGTCTGTAAACTGGTGAGACGTTAAGGGGCCTCCCACGCAACTCAGGGGCCTAAATTGGGTGCTTAAGGCCCTGAATTTTCGCGCTTTAGCTAACATTTACGCTAAAACTGGGGTTCTCAATATTTCAACCTCTGCGATCCCTTAATAACCTTAATTCTGCAGTTATATAGTTTTCACAATAAAGTGGAGAAGAGAAATATAAAATAAATTAAGACTCTCGTTTGTGCTCCAGAAATGTTATCCTTGAGCACAGATACCTTTACTCCCTAACAAGAGTTTATCAAGACTAAAACTTCTACATAAAACAATTACGTAGTCAGTATACGTCACGTCAGTCTACCCGCTGGTGGAGCTGATTGAAGCACCTCTCGCCTGCAGCTAGTTACTACAGTACACTTATTGAGAGACCCGAACTCGAAGAAATGTAACTTGAGCAAAGACATTGGTATTTTGATGATGCGACAACACTGCGTCAACCACTGCCCTACGTCACCCAACTTCCAAATAAAATTCTAATATTAAATGAACTTTAAACTGAATATAAGTCGAAGGTGCCTCATTACTATTTTCAGTTGGTGTAACTGAAGACAAAGGTTAGACTGTTAATTTTGGCCACAATATCGTCAGAGGAATATTCTACTGCTGTTAAATTTAGTTCTTAAGAAGGAGATGTGAGACTGGAGGCTTCGGTCCTTAGGTAAGGTCACCCTGAAGTGTATAAAGGTTTTTTTAAACCGAACTCGTGACGTATTTTGTGATCAGCACTAGGCGTACTCGACTCGTTCCATTGACGGACGATGACTCGTCTAGGATTTACGGAAGATTTAGGTTTTACTCCTAACATGGTAATACCAAATGATGTGTTTGCGACTGACACTATACACTGCTTTTAAGGTCCAACGGGGTGAGTTATGCCTACCAGGACCAAATCCTTAGTCTGGGGGTCCGGCCCTTAGGTAAAGCCAACCATAAGTGGATAAGGTCCGATTGCACTACCTGGACCGAAATAAGCAGACAGGGTATTGAGGTACTGAAATCTGACCGTTTGGAAAGTTCTACTGGTCCCGAGTAGTTCTGGAAGAGCGGCCGAACAGCCGGTGGAGTTCGTCTCGTCCCAGAGGTGACCAGTCAAGGCCTTAGGTCTGCAGACTAATACTTACTGGTAACACGGATTGTGACTCCAGGCTCCCCGCCTCGGGCCTGACGATAGTTTCCCGGACGGTGGTTGGATTCATGGGGGCAGAGGTTTCATTATCTGGAATGTAGATCCCCGAACTTTATGGCTAATACTGTGTTCTAGGAGATAAGAGCCAAGAGGCTATGTGATCCTTTGCTACACGCTTCTATTTTCAACATCTTTAACTTCTTCCACATTTCACAAGCACGACCACACTGACACTATATACCCTGTGACAACTCGTCTAGTTTGGAAAGCATTAAATCCCAGCCAGTGTGTGGAGGGCTAGACAAGCTGTAGTTGGCCCATTTCTCGCTTTTGAGAAGTAGGCTAGCGGACACGCGACCATTCAGGGCTTCGATGGACTTTCATATGCTCCAAGATATTTTGTTCTCTATTGCTTCTTTCTTTGCGCTCTTTGAATGAAGGTAAAAAACGCTTTAAAATAGATAACCATCGTCTCCTTCCTTCTTTTATCGTCATATTTTTCGTTTTATTTTTCTCTTAGATTACTAGATAGAAGGTAAAATTTAAAAATGTCAATAAATTTTTTTTAACGATATTTAGAGTCAAAGAACGTACACTGATATGCGACCTTTACATATCAATTATTTTCATGAATTTTTTAATTTGATAATTATAAGTTTCAAACTAAAATATGTTTTACTTTTTAACATCAAGTGATTTTGTAGTTCATGGACGACAGCAAAATACTATAATGTTGTACCGTCGTATTTTTAATAATTGCGTTTTTATATAGCAAAAAATTGCAGTATTTGTAACTTTTGGAATTGTTCAAATTGTGGTAGAGAAAATTTAAACAATCCAACAGTGATTGAGTATTTTGCTTTAAATTTTCTGAATTCACTGTTCCTCTTTATTTATATATATATATATATTTATATATATATATATATATATATATATATATATATATATAGAGAGAGAGAGAGAGAGAGAGAGAGAGAGAGAGAGAGAGAGAGACAGACAGACAGACAGACAGAGAATCTCTATCTACAAAATAAACTGTAATATATAGCTTTTACATTTCGTAATTATTTTCTTAAATTTAGAAACGTATTTTGCCTTAAGAAATGTTATAACCGCTATTCAGACATTCTAATTGCTTTTAGTAGCACGTTAGAGAGTGCGGAATCACTATCACTTGCATGCAACAGGAGAAACCAAATGATGTTGTGAGAACGGATAGTAATTCGATTCTGCACGCACAGCCAGGCTGGCACATCTATAGACACACATGCGAGCTCCTGGCAGGCGACTTATATGAAACGAAAGCATCACCGTAAACCGCAATAAAAGATGCCAATATTTTTTTATAAAGATTTAATAAAATTAAATTTAAGTTTCTAATAGGTTTTTTAAATAATAAAATTTAAATAAACATTCCCTTTTAGAATCAGAAAACTCTATTGAATCAACAGACGAACTGATTCTACAAGAACAGATAACAATTAAACAATCTAAATCTTTATTTACTCAAAATCCTTAGATGATTTGGAAAAATATTTATATAAAAAACTGATTTTATATAAAGATTGAAACAAATTTTCTTGGATGCAGCTTCTACACTTTTTTCAGTAATAACTAGTCTTCAATTGAAAAAGACTAATCATGTAACTTATAGTAAGTAAAAAACGTAACTTTGCATTATTTGCACACACTCACACGCACGAGCGCACATATACATTTAGCACAAGTTCTGACGCAAACACATCCATAGAGACATAGAGAGCATCAGACATATTAAAAACAACGACAATATTTTTACAGTTCGTGCGTGAAATCAAACCTTTTGATTCCGTTACGTGAACGTGTGAGCAGCAACGCCTATTTCCATGGGTGTTTGTTTTATGTAAACTGTTTTAATGCAATTCGCTCAATGCGTTCTTAAGGCTTTCTTGTTGGCTAAGTGAATACATAATAAAGTCATTAACGAGTTATGTGTGTATATATATATGCGTCCGTGTGTGTGTGTGTGTGTGTGTGTGTGTGTGTGTGTGTGTGTGTGTGTGTGTGTGTTTTGCGCCTGCCTGCGTCGCGCTATAACGAGAGTTATTTATGCTACAATCAGCATTCAGAACATGTTTGAAATGTTTTCAGCTAAATACAGTCCCTGAAGTATTAAACAGTTGCTTTTAATAAGCGGCAGACAAGCGCACGGAGCGAATTATAAACACCTATTAACTTGCTAATTATATTTGAACTTGAAGCGATAAGAAAGTATTTTTTCAAATCAGATTCCTTCTCAGAAGTATAATTCCGCAGCGGAAATTATAAACTCGGTTTTTGCGTGAAAGCAAAGCGCGTGTCTCCGCCTCTCATGTGTCTGCATACGGTTACTTCCTCTGGAACGGTTACAGTATTTAATACTTGTTGCATTCTAAACCACTTTCAGAATATTCACACTTTGGCCTTTCTAAATATCACCTCACTGGTTTTACCATCTTCGACACAATTCTGTAACACCTTAGGACATCTGATCGTATTTACCGTCACAACCAATGCTCTCGATCGGAGCCCTCAATGTCTTCAGTATCATTTCCAACTGCAACGTCTTTGGTGACCAATTAATTCAGAAGTACTTAGAAAGTGTCCCCGCAGTACGACTCTCTGGTAAGACAATAACACACACTGGCCTTTCTAAATATCACCTCACTGCTTTTACCATCTTCGACAACACAATTTTATCACAACTTAGGACATCCGATCGTATTTACCGTCACAACCAATGCTCTCGATCGGAGCCCTCAATGTCTTCAGTATCATTTCCAACTGCAACGTCTTTGGTGACCAATTATTTCAGAAGTACTTAAAATGTCTCACTTCTGAGTCTTCTCTGACAAGACAATAACACACACTGGCCTTTCTAAATATCACCTCACTGGTTTTACCATCTTCGTCAACACAATTTTATCACGACATAGATCATCTGATCGTATTTCCCGTCATAACCAATACAATCGATCAGATCCCTCAATGTCTTCAGTATCATTTCCAACGGCAACGTCTCTGATGACCAATTAATTCAGAAGTACTTAGAAAGTGTCCCCGCAGTACGACTCTCTGATAATACAATAATACACGCTGATGTCTATAATAATACTCTGGTATCACATTTTTGCTTAGAACAGTGCATAGGTGTAAACCCCTTACAAGAAAAACAATTCAAAACTTAAATTAAAACAAGCCATTAAGAAGTAACAATTATTTTACAGTTTTATTGTTAGCAGAATGTATTTAATGCGTTTACCGACGCTTAAAATAAATTGTTAAAAAATTTACCAAATAATAATTTTTTTTAAAGTAAATTCCTACTTAGATCAACAGAGAAAAATTGTATTTTAGTTAGTTTTTATTTTATAACTTTAATTATTATACATGTGTATATACATACGTCAGAATAACAATATTAAGTGGCAAAATAGAAAGCGAATTTCCTTGCAATTTTTCATTTTACATTCTGTGTATGGTGCTGGACTATTATATTTGTTTGTTACTATATATACGCTTTCTTTTTTCTGTCGCTAGCTTTATGTTGTAGTTTCTTTTCGCTCTCCTTTTGCAATGTCCGTTTGTGAAAGGTTCGTTACCGTTAATTTTATTCTTTTTATTCATTTGTAATCCTAGGCCATTATTTATGATATTGTGTGGTAACCATGGCAACAATTTTAGGTTGTAAATTGGAGGTTTCGACCAGAATCAGATGGGGCAAAAGAAAAATTCATATAGATCTTTGAGAAGTACATTTCTAGTTATGGGAAAGTTGGCTCAGTACGAAAGCGCTAGACGTCGAACATGAAGATATTCAGTTCGAATCCGACCTAACCCCACCTAAATTTTTAAAAAACAAACGAAAAGGAATTGAAAAAAAAACCTATTTATTATTAATTTTTCGTTTTTAAATTTTACAATCTATCATCTTTTAAATTTAGTGGTCTACTCTTACCAAGTTCAAAGTTACATATTCATATTAATGACGATTTTATAGCGTCTGGCGTCGCTGTCCAATTTCTAAACTTTGCCTCCATGCTTTCCTGCTGTAACAATATTCTTTCCATGCGTTCCTATTATAACAACATAAACCATGGAATTTTTTTAAAGAGAATGAAGATTTACTTTAATAAAGCAGCGTGCTTACTTGTTTAAACATATAAAACTGTCAGAACGATTGTGGAATATTAAAGCACTAAATATTTCAAGAATAATGAATGCGACCGCATTTCTTCACAGCTCGAGAATGTACCAGAATGAATGAATACAAACATCATTACATGTCCCATGGCAATGTCGCAGACACTGTGGAACCGTGTATTGTTCTTCTTGCAGTTACCTGAAATAGCTAATGAAATTTTAAGATCTTAATGCTACCACCGGAGGCGCTTTAAATAGCATTATTATTGCTAATATAAAGAGACGCTTTTTTGCTTCTTATACTTTATCTTATTCACTATAGAGTACAGAAAAGGCATTTAAATTAATAATAATTTTTCAATAAATGTGAGAAAATAAGGAAGATGAGTGACAGTATGGGTGGAGGGGTGATAGTGGGGATATTTTTTTAAAATGGGAGGATTACAGTTATGAAAACGGATATGTAATGGAATAAAGAGTGACGAGTAGAAAGGTAAAAAGAGTAATGAGACAAAGATAGTTGGCGAAAAGGGTAAAGTAATGGGACAAAGGTAACGTAATGAGAAAAATAGTAATGATTAGAAAGGTAACGTAATAGGAAAAAGGTAACGTAATGGGACAGAGGTAACTTAATGATACAGAATAGTAATTACTAAAGAGGTAACGTGATGGGACAAAGGTAACATAATGAGAAAAAGATTAATGATTAGAGAGGTAACGTAACGGGTCAAAGGTAACGTAATGAGAAAAAGAGAAACTATTAGAGAAGTAACGTAATTGGACAAAGTTAACGTAATGAGACAAAAAGTAATGATAAGAAAGGTAACGTAATGAGACAAAGGTAACGTAATGGGCCAAAGGTAACGTAATGAGACAAAGAGCAATGATTAGAAAGGTAAAGTAATGGGACAAAGAGTAATAATTAGAGAGGTAACGTAATAGGACAAAGGTAACGTAATGAGACAAAGGTAACGTAAAGAGACAAAGAGCAATGATTAGAAAAGGTAACGTAATGAGACAAAAGGTAATGATTAGAAAAGGTAACGTAATGAGACAAAGGTAACTTAATGGGACAAAGAATAAATATTACAGAGGTAATGTAATGGGACAAAGAGTAATGATTAGAGAGGTAACGTAATGACACAGAGAAATTATTAGAGAAGTAATGTAATAAGACAAAGGTAACGTAATGAGACAAAGAGTAATGATTAGATAGATAACGTAATGAGACAAAGGTAACGTAATGAGACAAAGGGTATTGATTAGAAAGGTAACGTAATGGGACAAAGGTAACGTAATGAGACAACGAGTAATAATTAGAGAGGTAACGTAATGGGACATAGAGTAATGATTAGAGAGAAGTAACGTAATGGGAAAAAGGTAACGTAATGGGACAGAGGTAACTTAATGATACAAAATTGTAATTATTAAAGAGGTAACGTGATGGGACAAAGGTTACGTAATGAGGAAAAGAGTAATGATTAGAGAGGCAACGTAACGGGTGAAAGGTAACGTAATGAGACAAAGAGAAACTATTAGAGAAGTAACGTAATGTGACAAAGTTAACGTAATAAGACAAAGAGTAATGATAAGAAAGGTAACGTAATGGGACAAATTTATCGTAATGAGACAAAGATGATAGTTGGTTGAGAACCAGGAAGTTGGTTAATGTAAACATCCTGATTTCACTGATTAAATTATAATTAAAAAAATACTTAACTAAGTGCATGGCTTACTTGCTGACAGGCTGCGAAACAATCGTTCCTTTTACGAAGCAAAGCCTCTACTGGCGGCATCGCGTTAGGTCCAAAGGTTGTCGGGATGGATTTATGACTGAAAGGGGTGGGTTATTTTGGTTGTGCGCTATGTAATAGAAAAGCGTGTTGGCCACAACAAACAAAACTCCACATAAACTCACTCACGAAATCATAACACTCACCAAACTCATCACATCACAAAACTACTTTACATACCAACACAAATTCTAAACACGGAAAGACGGCCTACCCATCTCAGGCATCCTAGCAGAAATATTCCTACACCACATTGAACAACAATACATTCTACAGAACAACAATCATACACAAAAAATAATTTATTATCATATATATGTAGACGTCATTTTAATATTATACAACGGCAAATCACAGAACTATGCAGAACATTAATACCATACACTAAAACCTCACATTTACCCTCGAATTAGAAGAAAACAATAAAATAAACTTCCTATACCTTACCATCACCAAACACAATTTCAAAACATACAGAAAACCAACAACTCCGATACTGTCATACATAATACATGTAATCACCCCACACAACACAAACACGCTGCATTTAATCATATGTTACACTGCCTAATCAATATACCCATGCTACTGAAAGACTACGACGAAGAACTCTATACAATAAAATACATCACTCTACAAAACGGCTACCAACATACAATCATGAAAATTAAACATAAACATCATCAACCGGCCACGCACACAAACCACACAAAAAACAACAAATGCATATCCCTCACCTACCACAACAAAAATACATACAAAATAGCCTCCACATTCAAAAACCAGCCCATACAATCCTTTCAACGTAATTTAACGTAATGGCAAAGTATGACGAGTTGAAAATTAAGGTATGGGGTAGTTAGCAGCATCCCGGACCCGGGTTTGGGAAGCTTTGGTCTCTTCAGCTCTCCCAACGCGCAACGGTTCGGACCTGTTAAAAGCCCTAAAAGGAGATATTGGGTATCTGGGGTAAAAGGGTATTTTGTGGAGAGAGGATCTTCTTTTTGTGTGTTCGGGGGGGGGGGGCAGAGAGAGAGTTAGTCTGTGAGTTGATTGTGTGTTTGTGTGAGTCACCGAGAGAGGGTTTATTATTTTAGTGTGTGGGTTTTGTGTGTGTGTAAAAAGGAATAAATTAAACTTTAGTGACTTATAGAGAGAAAGCTTCTTCTGGGAATGCTAAAGTAGTTAACATATTACGGCATGCGCAAAACAGCTGATTTAGATCATCCCGCTTTTGCATAGCCTCCATTTTGTCAAAGAATATTAGAACTAATTTAATATCTGACCTCCGCGACCCGGCAAGCCACAATGCTCAAGTCTATTAAGGGAAGCATGCAGTGTGTAGTCTACGGATCCACGGTTGGCCAGCAGACCACGACTGGATATGTCCAGGACACGCCCAACCTAAGCTGAGAAAGTCTGTGGTCTATCTGAATCAAGAGAGTAATTATCATTTATAATAAAGATTAAACGGGTCCTTATTAGTAAAACTCTGATACAGGATTCCCAAACCTTTTGGTACCACCCCCCACTTCTTGAAATGAAATCCTCCCACGCCCCTCCACTTTACACTATAAATAAATGGCAAATGAAAATGAATCAAATTTTATATATATTGACAATAATTTATTTATTTATACTTACTTTCACAAGAAACTATTATTACTTGATATTATTTATAATATTTCAAGTTTCAATTTGCAAGGTAAATTTTAACTTAAAAGAGAAAAATCTATTGGTGAGATGCTTGAGCTTGCATTTTTTTCACTAGCATTTCAATTTAAGTTCGTATTTTAAAAAGGGCAAAACCCAAGTCATTAGCAACATCAAGTTAGTTCCTATAGTTTTAAATATATTTAATTTATCTTATCATTTTCTAACTGTTCTCGCGCGCCCCCTGACTTGCCTTTACGCTCCCCAATTGAGACCGTTAGGTTTGGGTAGCGATTCAAGTTTGGTAGCGATCAGTTACATTTTCGAAAAAAGTTTACAATATTTAAGCGATTTATTAAATAAAAAGAATAACGAGTAATTGAATTTGAAAATCGTGCTTCGCTATTTCTTTAAAATTATTAGTAATTCATAACTGTAAGACAAATATCAGAGGAATGTCTGAAAAATACGTTATCTGTGTGACGTAAAGAACTCAGATAAAATGCATAGAAAACACGAACTTATAGGAGTATGTTACACTTACTACTATATTATAATATTATGTTACAAACAAGTAATATAAACAACAAATCTTTAAAGTCAATTCCTGCTTCGGTCAACAACAACAAAACTTATTTTAGTTACTTTTTTATTAAATAATTACAATTAATATAAATAAAGTAACAAAACCTATGCGTTAAAACAGCTGTTCTACCACATAACTTAAAACCTAAAATCAGCTGTTTTATGAAATCTTATGTTATCACTTATTTTAAGCCAAATGGGACGAAATAACTTTATTCCATACCTTGCCTCTTTTGTGAAAAGTTTGTCTGCCATATAAAACTAAAATGAATTCATTAAATTAAGTTAATGAATTTTTGAAAAAGCTTTATTATACTTATAATGAATTTGAATTTTAGTGAATGAATAAAAATTATTTTATTACCGATGGAAAGTTGAACGATATATATATATATATATATATATATATATATATATATATATATATATATATATATATATATATATATATATATATATATATAATTTGAATTGTTTAATATTCCTGATGATGTTGGTACTGTTAGCCAACGAAAAGCTTTGAATTGTAAATTCAAATATAATTCTTGTATTTGTATTTTGACTTTTGTTCTTTATATATATATATATATATATATATATATATATATATATATATATATGTTTAGTTAGTACCTCAAGTAAAGATGGACCCAAATAATAGAAAAAAAACAGTAGAAAGGCTAAATATTTTTGTTAGAAAGTTTATAGAATATACACTTGTATATGGTGCCATGAATATTAGAACATTTTATAAAACAAATAGATACAAAAAGAGATAAGGGAGAAAGATGGATGACGTGAGAATTTTCGGTTTCACAAACCTTTTCTCTCTCCGAGGCTAATTGCTGCACGCAACCTGTTGCTAGACACAATGCTAGAAATTGTTTTATTTAGTTTCCTTTCATCTGTCTTTCGCGTCATATGATAAATTGTGTTTTTGCATAACGTTTCAATAGACTAAATGCATTTACATTGTACTATTAAGTTTGTCATAATTCTCAAGTTTGCATTTGTGTGCGGTAGTTTTATCCAAAACGCATTACTGTGTATCTCAGTACAATGAATTATTTTGGTTCCAACATTGGCCAAGGTTTGGTGGTCACTGATTTGATTTCTCAGGTCAAAAAGTCAAAATGGCGAACTCAAAATGGTTGTTTGCTCGTTTAATACGAAATTGCATTCAATTTACGTAGACAGTTCAGCTCATGGCCGTCGGCGAGACTGTTGGAGTTAATTGGTCTTATTCACATACACTTAAAATATTTAGCTACATTTTAAATGCTTCAAACTAAACTAAAGTCTATTTTATAAAGACTTATTTGATTTGGTTTTGTTTGATTGTGGCCTGACATTGCGACCTACGATGACGTCCCGTGTCGACGCTCTTATGATCCTCATCTCAATCTCAGATACAATTTCACTGTATTTTGTATTAAACTTATATAAGTACGAAAACCAAATGTTAGACAAATACAAGACAATTATTATTAACACAAATTATTTAACGTAATTAACTATTTCTGTACTTTACGTATTACACTCTTACTATTTAATGTTTATATTCACCCTAAGACCCAGTGGGAAGTCTTACATACCAAACAAAATTTGTCAGTAAGACAGATGGTTTATAAGTTTTTATTAAAATTTTCAATAACTGCGGCCCTTCCCATCTCGCCCTCCCCTGGATCCGCCTCTGGTACAGTCCACTACGTAAATTCTACTGCATTTCAATGCCTTTCTTTCCACGCAAATGACAAGTGTGAAGTACTTCTATTAAGCACCAAATTTATTCTTACTTAAAACGGGCAAAACCTGCAGTTAACTCTCTGTGGATGCAAACTTTAGCACATGCGCAAAAGGTTGTTTATCCAGGCGACTAGACACGACCCTTTGTAGTCAGTAATTTTTAAATTTCTCACAAAAAGAAACATTTTAAGTTTTTCTCTCAAACTGCTACCTCCTCCTCTCCTATGCGTAGAGTTTCATCGCTCGCATCACTACCTATACTTGAATATCCCAAAACCTTTCAAACAAAATATTTTCTGCGTCGAATTAGCAATGTTACACATGCAGAAAGTGCTACATACCAAACGCGTTTTAACTCAACGTAGACTAAATTTTATCTTAACATAACTTTTAAACTGTACAAATTCAACTTTCTGAGCACATTAAGATAAAAAAGGCTTTAAAATCTGAACCTATTTGCAAGCCCCTTTTTCACACTAAAACCTATGAAATAGACTTCATCAATTGTTACTGTCTATTTTAGTGCGTAAACTAAATATGGGGTAGCAAAGCCTAATAAAAGAGTTAAGTGAGTAAGATAAAAGGAATGGATAATGTCCAAGTGATCTAGTGAGCTACGTGATGTATGGATCTACTCTTTATCGGAGTTACATAGAGGTGTGTACCAACTGTGGGGTATGAATGGATTATGAGCAAGGATTTAACACAGGAACAGAGAGAGGGGTAATCATTTTTTGTAATATAAAATCGTATATTTATATTTAAAACTATTTTTACACCTTTAAAATTTATATAACCCAAATTATTTAACGTAATTAATTATTTCTGTATTTTACGTATTACACTCTTACTGTTTAATATTTATATTCACCACAAGACCCAGTGGGAAGTCTTATATACCAATCAAAAATTTGTCAGTAAAATGTTGACCGATGGTTTATATATTTCTATTAAATTTTTCAATAACTACGGCCCTAGGTGGGCGCCCATCTCGCCCTCCCCTGGATCCGCCTATGGTACAGTCAAGTACGTAAATGCTATAAGTACGTATTTGGTATAAAATTTTGTCTGAGCAGTAGGCCTATTATTTGAGAATCGATTGAAAAAACCATATTAAAATTAAGTAAAACAGTTTTACTTATTTATTGGATAACAATTCTGAAGGCCACAAACAAACGTCACAATACAATAACAATGATTCAGATTTTAAACACTTAGAAAAATCATAATCAAAATGTTTAGTAAAATAAATAAATATTAACGGTTGTCTTAAATACTTACAGTTTATCGGCAGCATTACTCAACTCTGTCACCAAACAATATAAAAATACAAACGAAACATCTAGTTTATCGATTTGGAACTAAAGAATGCAATAATTATTGTTTACAAACTTCAGTAAAAAAACAGACACACACACAACAGATGACATAATGGCTTACAGCTGTAAAAAATCAGCTGATTTACGATGCCTTTAAAAGTTTTCCGGATAATATGATCTTATTTTCGGTCGAAGTAAGTTTAATTTTCGGTTAATTTATTATTTGACGGCAATTGTTTATAAAGAAAAACGAAAGTACATACTCTCATTATAATATGTAGTACTATCCAAAATCTAACCTATGCCTAAACTAATTAATTTTAAATTCTCTTTATTGAAATTTCTATAAGTTGAAAAATAAAACCTACTCAAGGCAAAAGTAATTTAGTTTGCACAAAGAGCGAAAAAATTCGAAAATCATTAAACTTTCATTTATCAGTTAAAAAAGTATTTCACGAAATATTTTCATAAAATTATGTTTCATGCCAGATTGACATGTACTACTTTAATAAGACACAAATCATATAACTCAGCACTAATAATAGTGAGTCTACAAATTGCTGCTTGTAAACCTAAGTAGTCGTCGGCGATTGTCAGTTGTTTTGGTAAACTGCCAATACGCTGCGCTGATATCTAATATTATATTTTTAAACTTAATTCCAAACCTCAAAGTGTTGTGTTAATATACTGTACTTTAAAGTTCGTTTAGACATTCGTGTATCATTCGTTAATCGAATAATGTCTTTTACTGTAATCAAAGCCAGAAACTACAAGTCAAAGTTCCTAATTGTAAATTTTGCTCCCAAGTACATGGCCTTGATAGAACATAGTCTATTTAAACAAACGGCCTAATTTTAAGAGTTACAATTACCTCCCTTCCTAATAACCTCTACGGGATATTAAATTAAATATAAAACTTTTTTTGAAGTCAATTCCTACTGAGGTCAAAAAAAGTTATTGAAGTTACTTTTTATTTTATAATCACAATTAATGTAAATATGTATATAGCCTACATATGACAGAATCACAGCATTAAATGGCAAAATAGAAAGAAAATTTCTTTGTAATTTTCTGTTTCCCTCTCTATTCAGTATATGGTGTTGGACTATTACTTTTGTTTGTTACTATTTATTCGCTTTCTTTTCTTTTTCGTTTCTAATTCATGAAGCTGATGGTGCTCTATTACTTCTTATTCTATTGATCTCTTGTAATGCTTCATATTGCAAGGAGCATTTCTCATATAATTTCATTTAGATCTTTAGGTAATCGATTTCTAGCAATGGAGAAGTTGGCGCATTGCCAAAGTGCTGGATTACAAACTGCTGAAAAAACTGTATTGCCATCAATTGTCATCCACTACAGGTTAAAAAAATCTATTTGTACTAGCTAGGCTGAATAAAAACTTATTTTATTGACGATTGAAATTTTGTACAAGATATATATAAGGAGAGTGTGAGCTAATAGAAGGATTTGAATAATTCCTATTTATAAATTCAAGATGTTTTTACTGTACGTGTTCTTTATTAGTGGTAAATTGTCACAAGTGTCTGCTATTTAATTAAAACAGTTGTGTTTGTTTTGGTCTACGTTTCAGGCGAAATAACATTTCAGTTTCTTACATTCAAAAGAGTTTACTGTTATCAACCAATCGGTCATTTGGTTATCACTACATGCATATTTCCAAGTTGCCTATATTGAGCGACCTTGTGGAACGCACATCAGACTAAATCATTAAGTACAACGATGAAACGTGTTAAATAATTCAAGAAATAGGCGTAGGTGAGAATGGGGTCAACAGATGACACCATGAGTTCATTAATTAAACATGCGAAACAGAACTCGCGTTAGAAAGAACGGACCAAATTAGTTACATTTAAGATCCGTAATGAAGGAATATGAAAATATTTCTTGAGTCGATTTTATTTCATTGTACTTTAATAGAAATGGAGGACGCTTTGATGTAACCAAAACAGCAGTAAAATATTATGTCGCTCAAAATTAAACACACATTTTAAAGATGTTAAAGGAATAGACTACTGTACCCAAACATTGACACAAATCTATATTTCATAAAAAAGACAATAAACTAAACACAACTAAAAACTTTGTAATATACAAACCACACAAAAAACAACAACACATTCTAAAAATAAAATTTGTCTTTGTTAACCCCATTAGAAATTTACTTTAAAAACCTTTTTCTTTATTACTTGTAAAACAAAAAGTAACTAAAATAAAATTTTTCTTTGTAGACCTCAGAAGGAATTGACTTAATTTTTTTATTATTATTTTGTAGAATTGTAGTTACTAAAAAATTAAAATCTAGTTTGCTTTTGTTCTTATAAACAGTTTACCTAAGTTTAAAATAAACACCGCCCTGCACATGTAGGCCTACTTAAATTTAATGTGCATTGAGAATTCTTTTTAACTTGGGATGTATTTAAATCAACAAATTTAATTTATCTACTTTGTCAACTTCTTTTACGCCTTAAAACATTTCCAAAATTTGTCTTTGGGATTATAAATTAGCTTCCACTTGGAATTAATTTATGGCTGTGTACTTTAAAGTGTTTACAAAATAGGAAACCAGATTATGAGTCCCTAAAGCAGATAGAGCAGACAGCCGGAAAAGTATGGCAACGAAAACAGAACACTCAATAAAGACTGCTGACCTTTGGGAGATAAAAAAACACAACGAACTGCAAGAACTTGCAAGAGCCAGTCATTGCGCCTAGTCCTTTCATTAGAGTGGAACGTTGAATGGCGGGAACACGTGCAGAGAATGGCCCCAGTAACTGCAGACGTTCTGGCGAATTTCTTTGTCCTTCACGTTGTCATTATCCTCGCTTTGATTCACTTTTCTATTTTTATTGCCTTGATTCTACTTTTATTTTTTATTTTATTCATGTAAGATATTTCTCAAACGTTTGCGTTCATTATACAGGTTATATTACTGAATTAAAAATCATTTTACAAATTACATTTCTAAATATTAAACTTTAATTACGAAAATTATTTTGTCATTATATTAAACTATAGTTTTTACACAGTATATTTTTGTCTAATATAAAAATACTAGATAAACACCAATACCACAAAAATAACTAACAATACAAGTTACCTAAGATTAAACCCTTGTGTACATTTCGATGACCCTCTGTCATTATCATCACAGGGTCTTATTTCAAAATTACAATCTAGAATACAATCTACAGAGAATAGAATACAACAACCTAGAATGACAAGTTCGTAATGGTTTACTGAAAGACAAATGGTCAGTTTTGTTTGTAATTTATTGTATTCTAAATTGTAATTTTGCAATAACAGCATCTGATGATGATGAGATAAGGGTTTTAATCTTAGTTAACTTGTATTATTTGTTATTTTGTGGTATTAAGGCTTTTCCAATATCTATTATTATTGTAATATATTGTACCACTGTGCTCTTGATATTGTATATTTTTATTTGATTAAGTTAGTTTTAAGTTTTTTAAAATAAGTTTTTGCTTCCATCGTTATTTCTGTTACTTTCCAACTCTTGTATGTTTTTCTTCATCTTTTAGTATTTATGTTATATTGTGCTTACTTCTGATATAAAAAATTTTATTAGTGTGCGCAAGTTACAAACATATTTTAATGTCATTAAAATTTCGTCATAAGTTTCACAAAAGGCCTAAATACTTTTTTTTGTAATGTTATTGACAACCCTTGAATCTTTCATTATTATTTTTTAATTTAACGAAACCCTTCTTAAAACGAGTATTTCATGGCCAAAGAAGCCTGCTTATGAACAAACCAAGGTTCACAATTACCTAAAATGTGGTCACAATTGAACTTGTGATTTTCAAACTGAACTTTTAATTTGTTGAATGACCTAATATTTTTTTTTTATTATTCTACAAAAGTATTATTTATTACAAAATTTAAATTGTATTCTTCTAAATTTATTCTTTTAAATATGAAAAAAAAATTGTCTTTTTAAACAAAACATTTCATAAAAAACTGACTTTTTACAAATTATTCTTAATTTATCCAGTTATACTTTTAAATTTAAAAAATTTAATGCTTATATCTTTTATTTTAAAATTTACAATTATTAATATGTACACACATAAAAAAAATGTTATTTAGGTTTGCATTTTAAAATATGTGTAAACCAAATATTTAATAGGAATGTATCCCGGTATATTAAAAAACCATGCAGGATCTTATTCTGAACATAAAAGTCCTTTCTGCCACATTTCAGTTCATTGACATAATAAATAAAGCAATAAAAATTCTACGGTTGCTACTTTTTACTGCTAATTCACTAACAACGTAAGCAAAAGCCAAATAATTTTATGTAAGGCACTGCGACAGGCCTCAAATTCCTAGACCAACCACTTTAGAAAACAATAGGCAAAAATTAAACAAAGTAACCCACTTACCCTAGACATATTGCAACACTTAACAGCCCAGCATCCGTTAAAATGACAAGTTTTCACAGGTTATGTTGCGTTACATCGCACGATTATATTTGGTAAAAGTTGCGTTTAAAATTCATCACAAATTAAAAGAATATTACTGATCATCAGAACGTAAATCTAAAAGCGTATTTCATGGTTAAGTTTTAAAATCAGTGAATCCTTTTGTGTAACTGATTTTGTCGCGCATGTTACGTTACGGCCTCGAGATCAATACTGACTGACTTTGGCTGAGCGAGACCAACAGTACTACGCATGTCAAAAAACTGATTGTTTCCTGTCTTTGCATTTAATCCCACATTTACAATTTGTAGGCTATTGTTCGCTTACGTATTGTATTGTCAGTTGTAGTAGCGATTTTTTGTGTTTATTTTGACCAATCAGATTCATGGAACGTCCATTGATCTCTGTGATTAAAGGATATATCCGATAGGCATGTGTAAAAACTAGGTTCAAAATAACTGTACAGATACTTTTCCCGTGCAACAAAATTTGTTGAGCCACGATGAAACCCAGCCATCGTGAACAATGCTTCAAATACAGAAAAAATATCTACACTGAAAACGAGTTCATTTATCTAGACCTACTTAAAAACATCAGTGTAGCCATTTATCTAGGCGCTACAGTGTAGCCTACTATAGGCTATAAGCATAGGCAGAGTTACAGGTTATGTTCTGGGGGGAGGGCACAAGATTGTCCTGGAGGTATCAAATGGGACCAGGGGTACTCTCTCCTCCAAATAGAGAACATTTAAAAAATTGTCGATATTGAGCCACCATCCAAAAATTTAAATTAAAAGGTCCATGTTTTAAACTACTTTTTTTAATTTTATTGTTAGGTTAGGGTTTGGTATTCAATGATATGTTTCTGATAAAACGCAAAAGCGGGGGTTTTAGACTTATAGGTTTGCAAATTTCAAAATTTTTTTCGAGTTTTGCAAAGTCATAAGTCCAAAAATAATCAATCACTTTTACATTAGTTTATGACCATCCGAACTTTAATCTTTTAAATTTGTAAAAACCTAACCGCTTAACCTAAAAACACCTCCAAGCGGAAAATTTAGACACTGATGAAGATCGGTACGGAGCGATGGAAAACGTTCTGTCTCACTAAGTTTTTACAGATTTCCAAGATTAAAGTTCGGATAGTTATAAACTAATGTTAAACTGATTGATTAAGTTCCACCGAACGTAATGGACTACAAAATTCAAGAGTCCATAAATAGGCCGGAATTTATTTCTATGAGAAGCTAACATTTAATATCAAACTTCTTTAAAAACACTTCCTAAATTTTTATCTAGAATATCGTGACTAGTAAGATTAAAATAAATTTCATATTTTTATTTGAACTTAGTTATATTTAGAAAATAACAACTGATACTGTCGAGTATATTTCTTCTCAGCACTATTATTATTTTTTAGTATTTCAATGAGTTCTATGTAAGCTTTTGAATATTAAAAAATAATACACCTGTCCAGAAAGTTGGGGGGGCAATGCCCTTCCTTAACTCCTCCCCAGAATATAGGTAAGGGTATATAGGTTCAGTTTCCACGGAAAATTATGACCTACGGGTTCTTCTAACAACGTAGGTTATATAATACTACCACGATAAATTTTGACCCCCATATTTGTAAAAAGATCTTTAAATATAATTTTTTTTTATTTATTACTTTACACACATAATATTACATATCGTAATGCTCAGAACGTTGAAAGATTTTAGGATTTACTTAAATGTGGCGTTTTTGGTTTTTTTCAGCAAATGTCATTTCTACGCTGTTAAAATAAAACCAGAACATCTGTAAAGTAATTAACTTTAATGTAATAAATATAGACGTACGCGTTAATAGTTTTTGATTAATTTAGTCACCGGTAAAATAGATTACTGGAAAAAAATTAACAGATCAAGTAGTATTCGATTTATTAGGAAATCAGTTAAACCTAAATTGACGACGTTCTGAATTATAGAAACAAAAAAAATGCAACACTGATTATGAATACCAATAACACTTGTGTAAATTCATTCACACGGGTACATCCTTGCACCTTTGGCGGGGACTCGGTGGCCCCTATGCTTGGTGTTTCTATAAACATATCTACAACAGTATTAGGCTGAATTGTATTCTTTGGCTATTTTGACTAGACGCTTCAGAGGTTTTTGTGCGGTCTATTTACATTAAAATTTTGAAAACGTGTCAGTTGTCTGGTGTGATGCAACTTTATGGCGACTGTCTTGGGACGAATTTAGGGTCTGATTTGGGTTTGCTGAGGTGTGATTTTAGAATGATCGACTTTCATGGAGGTTCGTAGACGAGACACAGCGGTCGATTCTTGCGCCTCCGAAGAGGTGCCGGATCTGTGAATATAGCCGACCGATGCGGATGGGAGGATCTGCTCGATCTTTTAAGGACGTTAGTTTGAGGATGAATTCCTCAAGATATGGGACATTTAGTCCCGCGGCAAATACGGTGTTTTAACATACCACGGAGAATTGAAGATTTGTATGAGTGTGACATTCTGAAAAGAAGCATAGACATCTCTTTGCGTCGTTGCTCAGGAGGGAGTACCAAGCTGGGGCTGCGAGGGAGAGGACGGGTCGGATGTACATCAAGAGCTTGACGGTTAGTGGAGTGGGGTTCCTAGCTCTGATAGCTAGTAGCCCTTTTAATGGCATACCGGAGGTGGGTATTAAAGGTAAGCTCCTTGTCGAGTATTAATCCTAAGTATTTTACTTTTGGTTTCCATGCTATGGGACCGTTATTTAGGGTTCATATGTAATAGTGAGTGACATAATGCAGTGAGTTCGAAGAGAACACCAACAGTAATGCAGTGCCGAATACGAGTGATACGCGGTGTTCCAAGACTTGCCCGCCCGGACTTTCCGATTGCTTTTCTCTCCATGCATGACCCCTACTCACTTTCGGCTATAGTTCACAGCTGTCATTACAATTACGCGCAACCCGGCAACTTCGCCCGCGTCAGATCGAGCCTTATTAAAGCAGACCAATTTAAAAATAAAATAAATGTAAAATTTTTCTAGGGTACGAAATAATTAAGGATTACTCCCTAAAAGTATCACATTTTGTTATTAAAAGATTTCTTTTAATTGAAAAAAACTAAATATGTTTTAAGAATTAAAAAATAATTCCCCACATTTACCATTTTTTACACCGGAGCACATGTTTGTAAAGAGATGGAAATTAACAGTGGTGTACGTATAAAGAGGAGAGGAGGCCCTTCCAGGAATATAAAAAAAATGTTAATTTGTTTACACATTAACTAGGATGAATCCTAGAATCATAAAATATATTATTAATAAAGGTCCAGTTCTTAATAATAATATATATTATTATTAATAGAATTTATATTCTTAGCTATAGAATTTATTATTCTTAGCTTAAAATTAATCTAATGTAATTTCATAAAAAGCAATTACTTTTGTATTGTTTTTATTAAGATCTATCTCATAAACACACACACAATGACAAACTCCCCCTCACAGACACATAGTTAAATAAAAGAATATCATAAACAAAAATATTTCAAGACTTGCAGTTTTTGTGTTGTACAACTTAAGATTTTATAAACAAGTGTAAGAATGTTTCATTTTATTTTACTTATTTGTAAAAGATTTTTGTTGAATAGTATCAGAATTACCAAAACTCACAACATAGTTCTGTGTAATTCTAAGAGTGAGTCCTAATGCAGTTAAAGAAATATTTAACTAGAAAAAATAATTTCATCTAATATTACAATATATATATATATAAAGAACAAAAGTCAAAATACAAATACAAGAATTATATTTGAATTTACAATTCAAAGCTTTTCGTTGGCTAACAGTACCAACATCATCAGGAATATTAAACAATTAAAATTAACATATGTGCAAATTAGATCAAATAAATAGTTATGCCAAATCAATTACAATGTTGTTAATTTTTTTTTTTTTTTTTTTTTTTTTTTTTTTTGCTGCCCTAACATTACAAACACTGAATATATTATCGAATTTAGATTTTACTTGTATTTGTTCATTTATCAACTCATTATTAGTATTATATTTATGTATTTCTAAAGCTTCATAAATATTCATTCTCAGGCCTTTGTTAATTTCTTTTATAAGTATCATATTATCTATATTAGGAAATAAGTGATTATTATTAATACAATGACTAGCAAAATTTGATTTATAAATTTCTGGCTTTTTATATGCATTAAAATGTTCTTTATATCTATCTTTAAGTTTTTTCTTAGTTTGTCATATATAAACTTTATTACAATAATCACATTCTAATTTATATACACCGTTTTTTTCATGCATATTAATAATATTATTATTATTCATTATATTTATTAATTTATTATTAGTATTATAAGCGAATTTTATGTTGCTACCTTTAAACAATTTTGTGATATTTTTTACTTCATTACCAAAAAATGTAAATGTAGTCCATATGACATTTTCATCATTATTTTTGTAAATTAGATTATTATTTTGTTTCTTTAAAATATTATAATTTAGTTTATCAACAGTTTTCTCTTTATAACCATTCTCAATTGCAATTTGATAGATAATGTTTTTCTCTCTTATCTTATTTTCATTATTCATAGGTAATATATATATATATATATATGCCTTTATCAAATCCCATTTAAGCCTCTGGCAATTAACAGCCATCAGCTTTTATTCACAAGAGCGACATAGAAATATCATTGAAGTTCTGTCCATCTCAAAAGTATTAGCAGTCCTTAAAAAAATTATAGCTCATTCCTTTATTGTTTAAAGTAAAACGGTTTAAGAAATTTTTCTGGAAACCTATTGACTAGGTCTACTAGTTAGTGGTAGAAACGTTGAGAAAATGCAATTCTGTGTGGGAATATATTATTCTAATCCTCTAGATATCAATGTGTGTGTAAAGGGGATAAATATATATATATATATAACAAAAGTCCAAATACAAATACAAGAATTATAATTGAATTTACAATTCAAAGCTTTTCGTTGGCTAACAGTACCAACATCATCAGGAATAATAATAGTATCAGAATTACCAAAACTCACAACATAGTTCTGTGTAATTCTAAGAGTGAGTCCTAATGCAGTTAAAGAAATATTTAACTAGAAAAAATAATTTCATCTAATATTACAATATATATATGCCTTTATCAAATCCCATTTAAGCCTCTGGGAATTAACAGCCATCAGCTTTTATTCCTGATGATGTTGGTACTGTTAGCCAACGAAAAGCTTTGAATTGTAAATTCAATTATAATTCTTGTATTTGTATTTTGACTTTTGTTCTTTATTAATACACAAGAAAACATACTGCGATATTTATATATATATATATATATATATATATATATATATATATATGTGTGTGTGTGGGGGGGGATATTTAAAGTTGTCCATTATTTTTCGGTTGTACTAACTTTAGAAAGTTATTATTGTTAATTGTAAACAATTGTTCCACCACTAGTGCAATTAATTTTTACCTTGTGTGATAAGGCACCTTTCGGTCACTTGACAAATGTCGAATACTTGGTCATTGACAATGGTCACTGAGTGATTCGACAATGGTGAAGTGACCGAAATGTGCCTCATCAAACAAGGTAAAAATTAATTGCACTAGTGGTGGAACAATTGTTTACAATTAACAATAATAACTATATATATATTAAATCTATTTAATATATATAAACAGAATACTTGCTAAGAAAATGTGTTGGCTTAGAAGAATGCTGTATAAAAATAGAAGGAAAGAACAGACACTAAAGCCATGAGTTATCTTGAAATCAAAGTAGTTACTGGAAAAGACATTAGAGTAAATTCTGGTTGAACTATGGATGGAAACACTGAAATAGCTGGCAGAAAGAAATGATAACCTCTTCCTTGGTACAAATGCAAAGCATTGCTGTGAATAGGAGAAGACAAACATACCACACAGAAAGAAAGAGGAAATAACATTTTTATCCATCGATCTATTCTCATCATTAATATATTGTTACATACAAAATTCACTTATTCTTTCACTCTAACTCAGACACATGTACAGTAAAAAACATTAGCATAAGTCAACCAATAATCAAGTGCTTACATTCCATTTTCTTTCTGCTTTCTTAGTATTGTTGAACTAGTTCTGCACTGAGTAACAGTTCAAAGCTAATTGTGACAAAAGGAAGTGTTTTAAAAGGGGTCAGATATGGTGGTGACCAACACAGGACAAAATAAACATACTTATATAGATCCTCCTAACAGCTTAAAATACAATGATTGAAATCTTTTAATCACAAATTTAATAATATTCCCAAAAAACTATGTTTTTAGTTCACTAGTTAAACACATACAACAGTAACATTATATAACTCGCATATATTTTTATGGAAGGTAGTGCGTAAATATTTCAGTAATGTAGAGGTCTACTTCAGTTAAGCAATCATGCCCAAAGGATCAATGGCCCTTTCTTAATTCCACCTATCCAACCCTCCTTCTTTATGAGGCTTAACAGTTAATAACCCCACACAGCTTTCCATATTTGCTAGACCGTCAAGTTACCTTATCTATAATTAGAATATCCTTATCTATAATTACAATTCTTCCTATGTCGCTAAATAATCTATTAGTAGTAAAATACTGTCAAAGTAAAAAAAAAACTAGCCACAGAAGTTAGTATTGATAATTAACTCCTTATTATTTTGATAGACAGTACACCTAAAGTTAACAGCCATCGTCGTCATGAAGCATGAACCTCCTTCAATTATTCTACAATAATACCTCGACTTATGCTACACCGTCTTACACAATTCCCAAGTTACACGGTTTTAAATCATGCTGTCTGAGTTACGCAGAAACTGGAAAACGCCTAAAAAAAATTTATAGCGAATAAGGAGAAAATATTTCCAGGTTTTAAGGCTGTCAAAGACCGATTGACAGTGATGGTTGGCACAAAGACAGCTGGTGACTGTAAGTTCCAACCTCTCATAGTTTATTGCTTAGAAAATCCAAAGGCATTAAAAAATATTTCTAAAGCTATCTTGCGGTGATTTTAAAAGTCGAATCGGAAGGCTTGAGTGACAGCTTCTCTTTTTGAGGACTGGTTTGATTATCATTTCATACCTCAAGTCGAATGTTATTGTTGCCCTTAACAAATTCCTTTTAAAGTAATTCCTATTAATTGACAATCCACTTGACCATCCCCTACTACTTTAACTGATTTCGACAAACGCGTGAAAGTGCTATTTTTGCCACCAAACACAACTAGTTTGCTTCAACCGATGGATGAGAGAGTCATCACAATCTTTAGAGCTTATTTACACAAAAAGATAATTTGCGTATCTGTATGAAGCTATACGACAGACCAGCGAACTCTCTGTTGAAGATTTTTGGTTTTTCGCCACTGAAATTCAAGCGGAAACAGTGCTAGTCAGATGAAATTGCTGTAGTGATTGAGGAAGGTGTCGATTTTGCCAGACAACTCAATTTAGAGGTGGTTAATGATGACAATCAAGAACTCCTGGATTTACACAACCAGAAGGTGACAATTAATTGTTGAGCTCATTGAAATCTGTGCGTAAGAGCAAGACCTTAAAATACAGATTCTGTAGACCCAGTTGACATAAAAGATGAAATGACGGTTAGAATCTTGACAAAATGCCTTAGTTTAATTAAGTAAGGCTTAAAAATTTTGGAAAACAGACTCCAACAATAAACGAATTCCTGCAAAAAAAATTTAAAAAATAGCGAGTTTTGAGGAAATTCTGCGTGAAAAGAAAAAAAATCTTCAATCCTTTGAACGAATTTATTAGATTTTATCAAGCCCTTTATGTCAAAATAACTTCTTTTTACTTCTTTGCAATATGTATGTATATAGTATAATTTTTTGTTGTATTATGTATTTAAGATATTAATACATACACATTTTTCTTCTAAATTATTAATTTATTTGATCTTTGGTCCTAATTAAACATGATTCGTTTCTGATCATATGTAAAATTATACCCCCGACACGTGAATTCGACTTACAGGGTATCGTTCGGTCCCACCTATCATATAAGTATGGGGTATTTACTGTATTCTAATGATACCTCTATCTTTTAGAGGAAAATTGCGTATAAAAATTGAAACTCCCTTTGTTGGAAATTGTACAATTTGTGGAGAGGTGACTCTTAAGCAAATGAAAATTGAGGACAAGTTTGTCAAAGTATTATTTTGTGCAACTTCTACTACTAATAGATAGAGGATACACTGGATGCTGAAAATATGTGTACTGCTACTGTGCTACTAGTATTGGCCTCTTTGCCGAATGTTTACTCAATAAGGGAGTAACACCATTGATGTAACATCGCAACACTGATTCTACAACTATGGGCTTTAGTTGAAATGATTATCTGTCTCTCATTAATGTTGGCTATTGGCGGGCCCAAAATAATTAAATATCTCAAGTAGGGATGGGACAATTCCTAAAATTTTCTATTCTAATTCAAAAAATTTTTTTCCAGTTCTTGATTCTTTTATGTTATAGGACTACATGATAATCTCTAATAGTGAATTTAGTCAACATCTTGGTCATATGGAGAAGGCTTATAAAAGTTCTGTTTTAATGTAATAGGCAATACAAAACGCTCAACGTTGATTTATGAATAGGAATTTCTGAAAGCATAACAAACATATTGGAAAAAAAGGGGTCTAATAAATTACACCGCACACACATTTCAACAGTTAAAAAAACCAGAATAAGAATCAACCTTCAATTAATTGAGAATCGAGTATCAACTTTTGCTAGATACCATTAAAATCAACAATTTCTGGAATCGAGAATCAGAATCGGCCCATCCCTGCAATATACAATGTAGGAATATATTACGTAATATAGTACATATAATTTCATGCAAATAGTAATTACACTTACTTGTAGAGATTCCAATGCCCAGATCCTGGAAAATGACCAATGTTTTCACTTCCTACAAGAAAATAAAATGGATTTGGTTGAGGTAGTAAATTATGACTTGAAATAAGCAAAATAATAAATTAGATCAGAAACAATTAAATCTATAAATACGGTTGATTAGAATAATAGACATCATATTAATTGTACCTTTTATTACCTTAAAACTCTGTTTAAAAATTACATAATGGTAAAATTTTTTGCAATTATCAACAGAATATACTTTTAGTAGTTTAAAAATATAGTGTCATCCTTAAAATAAAAACAATTACCTAATGAGTTTTGAGTAATTTAAACTAAGAAAAGCAATCTATGAAAGATATGAAAATAGTTGGTAACAGGGTTGTCATGTAATTTCTTGCACGGGATGACATTTTGTCAGGAACCCCCTCCTAAAACTCAATCCCACATCCAGCCACACAACATTACACCTATCTATAAAACACTAACACACACAAAATGACATAATGCCAATTTTGGGTAACATGAACTGGAGAAGTTCCAAGTTGAATCACAACCAGTTGTTCATTCGTAAAGTTACATCTCTGTGTTTTTGTCCTCAGTAATATTGACAATTCAGTTATACCTAAACTTAAAATCTACATCTTTTTTTCAAAAAATATTTTGTTTGCTGTTACAGTAATTCCTGGGAGAATCTCCCAGAGGGTTGGTAATAACAGATAGGAAAAGGGAAAGAACCTTACCTCCCATCTGGAATATGAGAAACAATCAAGGAGTTATGTTATATAACAGAAAACTCTATATTATTAGTACAAATAATTATATACTTTTGAAAAACCGGGTTGTAAATAACCCTGAAGACAAGATAAAGAGAATGTGTTCAAAATAAAACTGGTCAAGTCATTTACTCTCTGCAGGAATTAAGATAACTTAAATCTTAAAACAAATAAGGTATAGCCAATAAATAACACTGTAGAAAGACCACATATGAGATCACTGGGACAGATAACCCAACTTTGTTTAAAGTAATATTCGAAATGTGACAAAAAAATATTAATAGCTAAAATTTAATATTCTCAACAAAATATATTTTTAAAAAATGTAACTAAACTGGCAAAATTTGTCCTATGAAGAATGGAATTTTATTCATAAATTTGAAGAGAATATGATTATTTTACTACAAATTGAGATCTAGAACAAAAAAAAAAAGGAATCAATAGTGAATAGATATACCAGGCCTAAATGGGTTAACATAGTTTTTGTCCCTCAAGAATGTAATGTCATTATGAAAATAAAAATAATTTTTGAAATAATGATGATGAAATGTAAAGATGCGAAATATTAGAAAAAGAAAGTAGTAAATACATTCTAGAATTAAACATATTCAGAAACAATGTAAACACTTTAAACCAGACAGCTTTATAAAATCAAAGTACACTATAAAAGAGTTCACAATACTGTATTACAATATAGTCAGATAAGGAGGATTTTGTTTTTTAAATAATAAAATGTACTAATAAGCTAATCATGGGCTAATGCATGCAAAAGAAACACTGCTTCTATATTATGTGTGGCAATGGGAACAACCCTTTGAATCTCAGTGTTAGAATTGTGTTTGTTTATCATAGATGAATGAAATTGTTATGATTATATTTGATAAATTTTGGCCTTTTTTGTGATATAATTTATTTAGTTCTTGAACAAACGACATTTACTCCCATACACATAATAAATAAGTTCCAACAGTTCTACAGCTGCTCTATGTTGTAAACATGAAATGGTGAAGCATTTGTCAATAAGAATAACATCGTTAAACTAAATTGATTTAAATAGGTTCAAATGAAAACGATGAAGATAATTTTGTTAGTTATTGGATAAAAATTTAATAATAAAATCAAGTGATAACAGAGGGGGTGAAATACGATGATAGTTGGGTTCCCATTTGAAGATTTCATCTTAGGCATGTAATAATTGTTTTTAAATCTCCTAAAAATATATTGAGTAGTTAGTTTTATGGGACTTATATGGCAGAAAAATAGTTTTTAAATGTATTTAGGTGAAGTTAATTTCATTCAGTCAGATGTTAGAAAAAATAGTTTCTCTAAAGACAGCAGCATGGGCAACCACAAAAAAACATGGGACTTACAGAGTTGATTAGAGATAATTGGCCTGTCAACTGACAAGCCTTTGTTAGCAAACTTTATCTGTAATATACACCAGCAATTGTATAATTTGTACCTATATTTTACTGCTGTATAAAATAGTGATACATTGTATAAAGGGACATTCGGTTTATAGTTTTATAAGTTGTTTTCAAAATTTTTAATATTTGGAGCATCAGCACCAAGTTTTGTTATTTTTCCGTGATCCTTCAGTCTTCTTACAACAAAACATAAAATTTTGTTTATAAAATCAATGTCTGGATAACCAATGAATACCAAAAATGTATAAGAACTAAAACATCTTACGTCAAAATTGCATTATATGATTTGATAACCAATAATAGAACAAAGTTGAATTTAATTTAATTTAAATGTTTTGATAAAAATATTGAAGATTATCAGTCAAAAAATATTTTTCATGTGAAAGAGACATGCCCTATTTTTAAACTGCTTACCAAGCAAGACCTTTTGAATTAAAAATGAAGTGTGTTTAGGGGAAGGAAAGAATAGTAAAGAAAGGACGATAGTTTGGTTGGAACAAATATGGATGGCTCTGAAAATTTTATTACATTTAATATTAGGCAAGCAGTATTAATTTGAAATCGCTTCAGTTTCCTTTCCCTAAAGTGGGTTTGTAATGAATAATTTTCCACACACACGACTTCAGTTTGGAACTGAGGAAGAATCAAACATACCTGATGACATTATAAACCTCAAAGTTATTCAAGCTTATTCTCAAAGCGACAAAGCTTATTCAAGTGTAGTCAATGTGGGACTCTGATGAATGCAAAGATTGTTCAAGACAATTTCTGCTGAAGAACTGCCAAGAATATTCTGCTGAAAAGAGAAATTCAACCAGAGGGATAAATTCAAATCACTGATGATAGCTTTTATGATAAAAGGCATTAAACAATTTACAGAAATTTCGCCAGTCATGCTGAGAAAATTTTTCTGTATAGTGGATGATGTAAAAGACTTATTCAGAGTTCAAATTAGGAAAAAAAAATTACCGAGGTCTTCATAAATCGATATACTACAATTTTTAATAGTTTCAATCACATTAGTTTGTAGGTTTAATTTTTTATCTTTAAAATGTGTACGATACAATTTAGCGAATGTAGAAATCTACACTGTATTATTACTGTATACAACACATACTATATAGAGCATTAAAAGTTAAGCTCTGGCTGTCGAGCGAATAGTGATAGTGCTCGGTTGTGAGGGATAAGTCCTCCATATTGGATTGGAATTGACGAGACACTGTCCTCCCTATTAGACATTGATTTTCTTGGAATTCTAACCACTCTAGCGTATTTGTAAATGTTAATTATTGTATAAATGGGAAATAAAATTTCTCACGCCCATGGAACTCCATAATCCAAACGTGCTTTCCGGGTGGTGCAAAACGAGCAATACCAATTGAAGTCATCTACTGAATTTTGAACAGTTTCTTAAAAATAATTCTAGCTAAGGAGATAATAACATTGAATATTGATGAATATTGTTTATTTTATGTAGATTTCAACACTTTCTTGGTTACTAACCCTGGATAAAGAATAAATGAGAAATTAATTAAGAGTACAATTTTCTTCATTTAAACAATCCTAAAACTCCTCCGACATTGTTTAAATGGAGAAAATTGTACGGTTGGTGTAGGTTAGTAGCAGTTATTCATTATGTGTATACACGCCAGTTTAATGAAGTGGAATTTCAAAACATACAGGTGTACACATTTTACTAACGTTAGGCGTATTTATACAGCAATAGTCTGAAGACGAGAAGTGAGGAAAAAGAGTCGTAGTAGCCAGGCTAGCTAGTAGCGGCCAAGCCAGAGTGGAACTTATAGTGCCCAAGCCCAAGAATTAATACAATAATCTTACGTTTGTGAGTTTTGATTATTAGCAAATGTAATATGTTGCAGATTTTCGCATTAACGGAATGTGTAGGCTAATCAATTATTTGAGAGCCAACAAAATAGTTTTCACTGTTTGAATGTTAGTACTTCACAACAGATTCAAATTTTAGTTTTCAACATTTTACCGCATAATGTTGGATATTTCTAATTTTTTAGTATTATCTTAAAAGTTCAAATTATTACAGGGTAACAGAAAACAATCAAGTACAGAAATTTTAAACTTCTGATAGTCGATGTAATTTTGAAATGTGTGACAGCTGGTTATAATTTCTAAAAATACAAACAAAATACCAAAAGTGCACAAAAATTCATCTAGTGCAAATTATTTAGATATAATACTTCTGGTTGTAAAAGGGTTTTTACAATAATACACAACATTATAAAAAACACACATTTTAATATTTTGTCCATGTCCAAAATGGCAATGACAGTGTATATTTATGGAATGACTATCTTCACAGTAACCTTAAGTAGAGTTTAACACAATGTTTTTGCAGTTTAAAAAAACCTGCACACAAAAGAAACCATTACAAAATAGAAGAGAAAAACACTGTTGTAATGCTACAGCACTCAGATCCAAAATATAAAACACACAAACACGATTTTGTTTTTTTGAAAGTCTTTCCAAGATATCACATAGTTCAAATAGTTTTACAAAAATTTGGGACGAGCAAAGGGGGTTGTGGAATTAGATACAGTAAAAATAGTTCTTTTTAAAAGCAAATTATACATACATATATATGTAGCAAAACATCATTAGAATTCTAAGCAGGAAATTAATTTCCTAAGACTACAATTTTTTGCTTGAAAATTTTATTAACTCTAAGAAAATACCAAAACATACTTATATACCTTGTAGTAAGTGATTTTATACCAAAAACTGATAAACATTTTAAGAATTCTTTATGGGTAAAAATTTTCTAGTAATTTTTGAACCACTATAAGTGAGAAGAAATTTTACTAGACAAACTCCAATATTGGTACCTTTTGAACCAAAAGTATTTTTTTATTGAGCTGTGACTGGTGCACAATAGAAAAATGGTTTCTGTAAAAAAAATCAGTGACCACCCCTTGTAGATAAAAAAAAAAAAAAAAAAAAAACAGTTTCTATCAAATCCTATCATTTATCAAGTTCCTGAAAAATTACATAGATGGTTTTTATTTTAGCAAAAAAACTGTTGGTGCCAACCCTGATTAACTTGTGTGTTTTCCTTCCGTAATAAATTAAGTACTTTGTGTGATCAACATTCATTGATTTCAAAATTTTAAAAAAATGCTTTAATTAATACAAACATGACAAGAAAAAACTGTAAAATCGTAGTCTGTGACAAGAGAATCTCATAAAGCAGTGTTAAACAATTGAAACTAACATTTAGATCTCTGATACAGAATTCAAAATAATAATGGGCCAATAGGCTTAAAATTTGAAAAAAATATTTTTAATGTTAAAAATAAAGTGGATACAAAATAATTTTTGTACCTAATGATTACAAAAAAAAATTTAAGCTTTTTTCTAGAACCTAAATTTTCTTCACCAATAAAATCTTGATTATATTCAACACTTAATAAAATTTCTTCTCCTTGACAAGATATGCAAGTATGCTTTATCACCTTATTTTTTTCTGATTTAACAACCTGATATACAATTTATCAATTGTTTTGATGTATTTGTACATCAATATTATTTTTTATTAGAAAAACCTTAAAATTATTTATCAATGATAGCCAACTATACTGAGGATCAGAATATCTTGAAATATTTTAAAATAAAGTAAAAACCTATTTTTACTGTACTTTAAAAAAAACACTTTTTGATAAGCTAAAGGAAAGGTTTGGCAAAAAGGCAACCTGCGTTTCACTTTGAAAGGCACAACAATAAGGCAAAGAAAATTTCAAACCTTGGTTTGTGAAAAACCTGTTTTCACAATTGTACACTTTCTCAAAATATAAATATTTTTTTACTGTGCAAATTGTATAATCTTTGGTAGCACAGTAAATCCAAAAAAATCTGTTTGAAATATTATAATGTAAAGTTAGGTTTTTATTAAATATATACTCTCATGATTCAAATAAACTATTTACAGAAATGTCTAAAATACGGTACCAATTTTGAAAATGACAAACAATTATATAAAATTATTGTTTTTTTTACTCCAAATAACTTTATTAGTATGGTAGTATACATAAGAATTACAATTTATATATATTAGAATTTAATTTTTGTACGTATACTACACTTTTAACCAATGACACAGTATGCCTTTATAAAGAAGTCATGTTATATAAAGCATCACATGAAAAATCAGGATACAGTAGAACTTTGATGGGTCAGAAACCCTGCTGACTTGAATTTCTGGATAACCTAGTACGTTTGTAACGTTTTAATGCATTTTAGCTCTGACAAACAGAGCAACAACCTTGGCGCTGTTCTCCATAGCATGGCAATACTCGGGAAGGTTTTTTGTTGTATTTACTCAGAAGTGCCGGCTTTATATTTCTTTGTATGAAACCTTATTCTTTTCATGATGGTTTTGGTAAAAACTATTACTAGAACAACACATTCCATATTATGACAAATTGTCTTTGTTTTCATCTACAAGTACTAAGTTTCAAGTGTCTCTTTGTGGAATATAATAATTGTTTTGTTAAATTTATTAAAGGTTAATAGTGTTGAAGTTTGTTTTAAGTTTCCCTTTGGTGAATTGATTATTTATTTGTCTTGTTTTATTTTGCTGAAGTTTTGTGGTTTAAAAGTTTATTTCTCATTGGATGAAGTAGATATGAGAATTATGCAGCTATTGGACAAGGAAGATGATATACTAAACATCTTCAGCAAATTGTTGACAAAACTAGCAGATAAACAAAGATTAATAAAGTTTATTGTACTACTCCACTTAGAAAAAACTCAATTTTCCTGGCATGGGCAGAATTAAGCATCAAAGAATTTTAGTATTTTTTGGGTGTGTTAATAAATATGGGTTTACACTCTTCATCTACATTATAATCTTATTGGTTGGAAGATTGGACTGATAAATTTCCATTTCGTAGTGATACTTTTATAAGGGCCAGATTTTTTCAAATTTTTTGGGACTTACACATAACACCTTCACCAGAAAACATTATGGGAACACTGCCAAGAAACATTTAAGTGCGCAATGTTTTGTTGTATTTTGACAAAAAAAAGTACATTTTTACTTGGGAAGACAGCACCTCTCAATTGACAAATCTACCGTAGAGTTCAAAAGCAGAGCTTCCTTCAAGAATTTTAATAAAGGTAAGCCCACCAAGTGGAGTCATACAGTATTGGGGAAAGTCGTCTGGTATTGGACAAATCATGATTAACCATCTTACCACTAACGGTAGCACCTGTCTGTCATGCCACTAGGTAGTTTCTTTAAGGAAAACGGAGCAGTCGTCTCCATAATATATCTATGTGTGTGTGTGTTTTTTTTTTGTTTACCACCAAAAACTAAGTATATTTCTCTAGAAGTTATCGGTTAAATGAATTCCTAATCAAGCTATTAACTTCTCTATAGTTGAATCTGTGTTGATTGCCGTTCGGGTGGTATCAGACAAAATATTTTCAGATGGAACGGACAAAAACGATTCTCGGAAAATGTTTACAGTTAAAAATCTGATCAAAGTATTTTTTTCCAGAGAGAAATGGGAAAAAATAAGAGGGAAATGGAGGGAAGAGTGTATGAAGAGAGTAATAGAACAAGTTTCAAATATAAAATTACAATAAGGGAAGAAAGTGAAAAATACAGTGTTCGAAGTATCTCATTAGGAGACAGACTCATACCTATATCTCAGAGGTGAAACACATTGAAGTGAACCTTGTACAGATAATAGCAGAACATTCCAGAAAACGTTTACGTATGATCAAAAACTTATTTCATTTGACCGCATTAAACTATTACATAAACAGTTGACGCTATTAAAAAAGTCAGAGTTTTTGAAACTAGCATTTCAATTTGCAAATCAAGTGAAAGTTAATCACCGCTTCAACAAATCTACCGAGATGGCCGGATAAGACTTTTACAATGATTTTATGCGTAGACACCCAGATTAAAGTCTAAGGACTGCCGAACAATCTGTAGGATTCAACAAAGAGCAAATAGACAGATTTTTCATAACGTTAACTGAATTAATGTTCAGATCTTAGTGTATTTATGGAACCTTTCAAAAATGCATTTGATTCGTGTTCACAGTGGATGAGAAGGTATCCAAACAGGAAAATAGGGCAAAGGATGTAGCTGGTCTACAGGATGCTGAAATTTCTAAGATTTGTTGGATCAAGCTCTCTCAATCTGTATTTTCATGTACAGGAATCTCTCCACTGAACCGCAACATTTTCAACAAGTTGGATTTTGCAGCTTCACTCCCTGATGAGAATGAAACCTCTCAGTTTGAAGAAGTCGACGAGGGCTTCTCAAAATCTCCACAAATCACCACGTCTATAGCTACAAATTCAAAACTAACAACAATTGAACAAGAACCAGAAGCATCTATTTCATTGTCATCACGCAAGAGGTAAACCAACCAATACAGTGACAAATGGTGGGGAACTCTCCAAGGTCATCGACAGCTAAACATATTTTGAAGCTAATTTTCCCACTTACCAGCTCATCCAATTCTAATTTTAAATTAAGGAAAGAGCGTTCATAAGTCAGCGAAATTCGGTCATCAACTCCATACAAAATGCAGATGGAAGAAAAGAAAGCAGAAAAGATGAAAAAGTTCGCAGAATGCTGAGAAAAGAAAGCTCGAAGATAAAACAAAAAAAGGAAGATGCCAAAGTGAAAAATATCACAAATAAAAATATAAAATCTTTGAAAACAAAGAGGACAGAGAAAGTGAAAGTTGTGGAAAACAAATCGAGGAAATTTTACAAAAGTACAAGGTCAAGAAAGCTTTGAATACTAATGAAGAAATCAGCCCAAATAATTCTCTAACAATGTCATTCACTGCATTTGTGGCGAGAGTTTTGAAGAAGACTGGATACAGTGCTGAGTGTGCAAGGACTGGGCTCATGATAAGAACTGTGGGGACTTAGAAGGAAGTAGTCTTTATTACCAGTGCAATGTTTGTATAAAAACATAATAAGATAAGTTTTTTTTCATCCTAACCTAAAATATATTTTTAATTTTCTATTTCTCAAAGACATAATTAAAACAAAATTAAAAAAAAAATGTTTTATTCCTGATTTTTTTAAAATATTTATTTTTCGTGTATAATATATTATGGATAAAAATACAATTAAAAGTCTCTTTACATAGCACAACATGACTGTCCGATACCATACTCCATAATTTGAAATATCAAAACTAAAACTGTTCAAAATTTGAAAAAAATAAATATTTTTTTAATATTTTGAAACAAAACTATTTAATAATACTAGGGTAAAGGTATAAAGGTTAGAATGGCAAATAAGTCAATCATTTTAACTTCATAAATAAAACAAGGAAATAACCTAACGTGGCCAATACCACCCGACCTTCCCCTATATACTATAAGCGTATTTCTAAACTAAGGGCCGTTTGTTTATATTCCCTCATAGTTCGCGTGCATGCCGCAACAAGCGCTTGCGTCATGTCCCGGCATGCCTTGGCAACAACTACGCTCAGTTACAGCTGTGTAGCTAACTTGTGCGTTGTGTTCTGTGCTTGCAAAATGTTCAAGGTTATCGAATCGCCCGACCCTTGCGAAGTTCGTTCGGTTATACGGTTTTTGTCGGCAAGAAACATGTCTGCTGCAGAAATTCACCGACAGATTTCTGAAGTTTACGGTGCTAATGCCATGTGTGAAGGAAAAGTGCGTAAGTGGGTTCGAGACTTCAAAGATGGCCGCGACAATGTCCATGACGAAACGCGATCTGGCCGTCCATCTCTAATGTCAGACGATTTGCTGTCTTCAGTTGAAGCGAAAATTCGTGACAAAAGACGCTTCACGATCACTACTCCTCACACGAATTTCTGGAAGTTTCGAGGTCTGTGATTTACAAAATTGTTCATACAAAATTAAACTTTAAGAAACTGTGCTCGCGTTGGGTCCCTAAACTCTGACGGAGGAGGACAAACACAAAAGACTCGAGAGTTCCTTGAATTTTCTGACACGTTATGACGAAAATGGTGACGACATGCTGAGTCGGATCGTAACTGGAGACGAAACATGGTTTCGCATTTCACTCCCGAATCAAAACAACAAAGCATGGAATGGAGACACACGCAATCTCCCGTAAAGGTCAAAGCCAAACAGACCTTGTCACAGCACAAGATCATGGCGTCCGTGTTTTGGGATAGGCATGGTGTTTTGCTGGTCGACTTTATGGAACGAGGAACGACAATAAATGCAGAAGCCTACTGCCAAACTCTGAGGAAGCTGCACAGAGCGATTCAAAACAAGAGACGTGGCATGCTCACAAAAGGAATTTTGTTTCTGCACGATAATGCAAGGCCTCACACTGCCACTCAGACCCAAGCTGCATTGGACTCTTTTGGCTGGGAAGTTTTGGACCACCCACCCTACAGCCCTGACCTTGCGCCGAGCGACTTTCATCTCTTTCGTCATCTGAAAATCACTTGGGCGGCAGCCGTTATGACGATGACGACAAATTGAAAACGGCCGTGAATTCTTGGTTATCACAGCAGGCGGCAAGTTTTTATGAAGAAGGTTTCCAAAATTTAGTTGTGCAATATGATAAGTGTTTACAAAAACTTGGAAACTATGTAGAAAAATAGATAAAAGTATGTAGATTCCAAAAATAAAATTAGTTTTTGCAAATTTCTTTTTGTTTTTATTTTATTTTTAAACGGCCCTTACTTTAAGAATACCCCTCGTAGTATCAGATTCCAAAAATGACCACGTTTTGGAATATTTGCCATAATTTGGAAAGCAACTTCTCAATTTTTTTAAAATTCAGGTTTGTTATACACAACTAGAATAGTACTTACTCTTGTAGAAGGAATACTGCAAGCAGCAGGGGGCATCAGGATACCACTTTTATACTGACAGCTTCTACACTAATCTAGAATTAGCAAGGAACTAAAACCAAATGATATGTCATATAACAGGGACCAGCAATTTAAACAGAAAAGAGCTCTTAGTAAGAATGAAGTTAAAAAAGAGGAAAATGAAGAAAAAAGATAATTTAGCATTGAATTCAAAAGACAACATTGGAGCGCTCATTTAGGAAGACCAAAGAAAAGTTTCGGTCATTTCAACGCTCTGTGGAAATGAAATGATTCCTAAAGAACGAACAACTAAAGACGGTGAGAAAGAAGTGTTAACTAAACCCCTAACAATTTGCAAATGCAATGAGCGTATGGGTGGGGTGGATTTAAGCGATTACTTTATCGCATCTTATCCTTTCATCAGGAAGAGTGTGAAATGGTATTGAAAATTATTTTTTAAGCTTCTTGAAACACGTGACTGTGAATTCATATATACTATTTTTAAAAAAATGTTAATAATAAAATAAAATATCTAGACTATAGTAAAAACTGATTCGGCAACTAATTGGAGAACTGTAGTGAATTTTTAAGAAAGCAAATGCGCCCTAGATCCTCTACATCTGATGACATGTGCCTTTACCATACTTCTTCCCACACTCCATATAAATGGCAAAAGAAGTTCAGGGAATGCAAGGTTTGCAGTGATAGATCTAAAACAGGTGTCATAAAAAAAAATCCACTACTTACTGCCCAATATGCACCGGCAATCCTGGTCTGCATGTAGAAACATATTTTGAAAAATTCCACACATAAGTGAAATATAAATAAAAACATATTTTTAATCAATTATGTGATTTGTTTACATATAAAAATTAAACTTAAACTTAATATTCCTTTTACTATTAACAAATATTGTATAATTGAAAATAATAATTATTTAAAGCCTTTATAAATGACAGCGTAACTGAGAGAAAACTCAATGTTACAAGCCATTGGAGCAGTAGCACAGACACGGTAAACACGTAAGCCAGTTCATACTAGAGTTCTGGGTTCTGTCCCAAACAAGACTTCTCATTATCGGAGTGCAAAGGTCAAAAATCAGATACTGCACTACTGTCATATAATCTGTCTTGTATTCTCAGAAAGATGCTGACTGGATTTAATAATATTCCAACAAAACAGTTCTTAGCAAAGTATTGGATGATATTAGTTTTCCTTAATAAAGATTTAACATCAAATCTCAATAATAATTTGCAAAAAAAATAATTTAATTGAAACACTTTTTTGCATTATCATTTTTAGTTGTAAGTAATTTATAATCGTATTATATCAGTTGAACAATATAAACCGTTCTATTTTGTATGCTAATTATTTTACTTATTTATTTATACCTTATTATATTCTCAAATGATATCTTCAGTTTAATTTGCAGTTACTTATAAAATACCACATTTATTTAATGAAAAAACATCAATTTGATTTCATGGTTTAAAAACACTCACACACATACACACATAAACAATAACACTAAAATCAATTAAACCAAAGAGTTATCACAAGTTATAACAAAAGTTGATATTCATGTGGTTTTCAAACAAATTTAAAAGTCATCTCAACATAAATAATTTATTATTATTGGTAAAATAATAATTAATCTATTACTTTTAAGCGGTATTGCAGTCAGAAATAGGAAGGTATTTTATTTATAATATAAATAAAATAATATAATAAGTATTGTTTTTTAAATCATAGTTAATTTTTAAAGTTCGTCAAATATTTTGCTCAACACTTTTCATCTAAGCTATTTAAATAAATTTTGAAATTGACTAAAATTTTCTATTATAAAATGCTTTTTTCATATGACTTTTGTACTAGTTTTGTAAATTGCTACAAATTCTAAAAAGTGGTACAAAAGTACATAGCTAAACCGGTAGATAATTTTCGAAAAACTTCAATTATTCTAAATCCATATATTCAAGTTTATTGCATTATGTTATCATCTATTGTTACAAATCGTGTTAAGCAGACATTAAATCAACATTTTTTAGCCATAATTTTTTTGTTTGTAATATAACCAAGATATTGTCAGTTTATAAATTTGTTTTGCTTATTATTTGGTATTCCATCAACTGATAAAACCTAACTTCAATTTGTCAAGTGCCACTCAATGTATAGAAAATGAGAACAATAAAAATATTTTGAGAAAGTGTTCTCCCGTCGGTCGTCCCAACATTTAGACTATATCTACAATGTCGTGACTTTGGTTTAGTTCAGGACACAGATGAGATTGGATTGTGTGGAGAACCCATTTGAGTTAACACTTTGTCCAACCACTGAAGTGGGCCATGAAGATGGACTTCGATCCAACACGGAGTGCTCGTCACATCTTGGCGGTGGTATTCTGCTCCCCAACCCTTCACAAATGACATTCTGTGGAATCAAACATGTTATTAGTTTGATTTAAATGAGTGAAGAAGGTTTTATTGTTCTGGACAGGTTGGATTTGGTTATAGACGGTTGTAAAGATTTTTTAAAATATAATTTTCTCTGATCATGAAAGATGTAAGGTTGGATTTGGTTAAAGACAGTTGGTTGTAAGGAATTTTTTAAATATAATTTTCACTGATCATGAAGGATGTAGAATAAAATTAAATCAATCCATAGTGGTTTTTCTTCCAAATCAAGCTATTTTCCAATACAATTTTCATGATATACTAAGAGAGAACATTCAGTATTTTTGTATCAAAGTCCACACCACTCAGCAACCAAGTCATCCTTACAGTTTTGCATTCTTATCTACTGAATATGGACAATTTCATAAACTGGCTGAAGAAGTTTTAAATACAGTGACTAAAATATAGAGATCTATTCTTGTTAAACACTTTAGCTGCTGGCTACAATATCGGCATTTTCCCGGAGAATTGCCAAAATATTTTAACCTTATTTTTAAATAAATACTTATATTATGTTCCCCTATCATATCTAAGTGCGAAAATACGTTTCTTATTGAAATATATAAAAAAAACATGTGTCGGACCAATTGGTTATCGATATTTGGATTTTGAAAACTATTAAATTAGCAGTAGATAAACAGAAGTAATGATAAACTTATGGTACTGATTGGTTTTTGTCAGTGACGATAAGGCCACTTGTTTTAAATAAGGAATGCCTATATTTTGAGTGGTAGGCCTATTAGTGTATAACGGATGTTAGGAGAATGATCAGATTTCTTTGTGATAAATAACTACTGTACTGTACAAAATAAATAAAATGAGAACACAATATCCTACAACCTGCACAGTAACTATACTGTCTTCTTGTCTTTTTTTTTAATACGACACATAGTGCGATATCCTGTAATCACGCCAACCATGAATTACTGAAACCATGAATACCGAATCCATGAATAACGAGGGACTACTGTAATCATTTTTTAAAGTCTGTCAACGAATGCTAGAAGGCAGTTAATAATTGTTCTATCAATAAATTTCAAAAATAAAAATGTCCAATTCAGCTGTAAATGTGAGCCTGTTACAATTTGGATGGTAAAGAGGCAAATTTAATTTGAAATTTTTGTTTTAATGCAAATATACCTAGCTTTACTAAATATCAGTACAATTATACCAATAGTGTGCAAATACATTTAACTTTTAATAATAAATCTTCCAATACCTTATTGTACACATCTTTGTAAGTTCATAGACAGCTTCAAAGCCATGGTTCACAGATTGTGACAGTAACTGAGCAAATTCTTGATTGTTGAAGATTTTAAGAGAGCATCCCGGTGGAATCTTACAAACTGTACTAGGATGGAAACCATGGTGATGATTGCAGTTGCGTGACTGTACAAAGATTGCACTGTCTGATAGGCATTCTGCATATACTTCTCCTCCAACGTAATACAGGTGTACTCCTGCAATGATAAGCACTCTATAATAAACATTTATTTTGAAAAACCTTTAGAGATAATTGGTTTTTTATTACTTCAATTTTTCAGGCAGATTAGGGAAGGGAAAATTTAAACTGTAATATTTTGGCCTAGTACTAAAAGATAACACAGTACTGATTTTTAATGTGTGGAAGGAGTTGGAATTTATTTTTAAAAAAGTCAAGATTAATTGTTATCAATTGTTCCAGATTTACTGTAGCACCAAAAAATAAATAAATGTTACTTACGAATGATCAAGGTAGACTTATTAAATTTATAATAAAAAATGTTCCCTGAATTTTTGGAACCAAAGAACTCTATGCTTCTCTATCTATTGCTCACCATTTTATAAGTTGCACTTATATATTTCAACAAAAAATTTACACTACAGTAGAGCGTCAGTAATCCGGACATCAAAAGGCTGAACGTCGCAAATCTGGACCGCGGTTTCAGCGTGAAGAATGCTGTACACGGCGCCACTACAATACTTATCTAAACTAAGTGTTATCTTTAATTATTATAAATCCAAAGAAGATAAATTACTTCTGAAAAATGCATCATAACAAAATTTAAAACGCAACATATTGTGTATTTAATCATGATCTAAATTTTTAGATTTGTATGTTCTGCACCCTAACCAAGAACGTGTATTGTAACCAATCAGAAAAATAATAATATTTATTATTAAACTTAATTTTTAGCTAATATGTCATATAATATGCTTTTAATATTAATATTCATCTGTAATAGCAATTTTTCAATTGTAACATTGCCAATCGTCAATTTTTCCCTACATATTATTTTCACTAAATTCTTTTGTTTTTTTATACCCTCTGACGTCTATTTTGTAATAATTCTTGGTTTATTTCAAACTTACAAGATACTATAGGCATTAAAATAGATTATAGTTAATGATATATCAGCAATACGCAGAAGTTTAAAGATAGTTTGAAATCCGGTTAAATCAACAGTCCGGATGGGTCCCGGTCCCAATTAATCCAGATTTTTTACACTCTACTGTATAAGTTTTAGTTTAAAAATACTCTCCAACAAAGATTTCTGTCTGTAAATAACACGCACTAATTGTTTCATTGGTGCTACAACCTTATTTTATTCATCTCTAAGCATACAAAAATAAATAAGTTTTAAAAAACCAACTTTCATGTGCCGAGACAAACTCTGTGATGCAAATTTATTTACTTCTAATTCATGTTGCTTACAAATTTTGGCATCCCAAGGTACAGTCAGTTCTACAATTATGACAGTTTCAAGTTCTTGCAAAAAGAATTAAAGGTCAGGGCACAAACAATGTTACAGCTATATCTGAAGGAAAATCGTGTATTTTCCTTTGCCTGTCAAAATTAACCAATCATTACTTTTTCCAACTATAGAAGGCTCTTAATAAATTTGTTGAGCGCTGGAGTAATTTTTTTTGTCTAAATAAATAAAACCCACTAACCACAATACAAAAATGTTTATTACAATTACTTTATGTACATTTCGATTTGGTAATCATCTTCAGAAGTACTGTACTTCAGAGTACTTCTGAAGATGATTACTACATAATCGAAATGTACATAAAGTTATTGTATTAAAGATTTTTTTATTGTGGTTAGTGGGTTTTATTTATTTAGGTAAAAAAAAATATAGAAGGCTCTATCTTAAATTTTGCTCTCCTGGTTTGACAGAGATGAGTCCAGAGAAGCCTGGTTCTCACAATATATGCTCACTGCCTTTTTGACTATACTTCAAGACCTGATCATGTCGCCAAGTATATTTACCTTCTTTCAGTAAAACTAGAAAGCCTAAATATTCACACAGATGTGACAGGCCTCTAACATAATGCACGCCTCTTATTAGTGGAAACCCACTATTAAAAATGCTTGGGTCTGGCAAAGTACACTGAATTGTATTACCATAGCACTTTATCATATCAGGACTTCAGTCGGACTTGCACCCAAGAACCACTCTTCTGATTTCTTTTTGTCAGCCTAATCCTTCATGGTGCAAACTTATACCTTCCGTAAACTTCTCTTGAAATAAAATTTGTTGATATCAACGCAAATACATTCTAGACACAAAGGTAACATCAGATATCATCGTATCTTAGAAGAGGCTAAAGTATTACTCCTAGTAATGGAAAAATGATTATTGATGATCTTTTTGAGACCGAATTCAAAGTTGCTCTCAGAAGAGTACAGGATGCTTGAATCGATTGTTCTCCTCAATCCAAGCCAAGAAGAAAGTGCTTTTTACGAGATTGAAAATTATTAATTGATAATAATTTACATCAAAAGTGGCAATTAGAGTCTTGGAATAAGAACATCTCGAGCTTGGTTGTAAATCTAAGCCTTTCTAGCCCAGTCAAAGGAGCTCTCTCTACTGTTTTAATGTCTGGACTAAATGTAGAATGCAATGTATAACTGAATTCTCTTTATGTTGGAAAACTTTCCTAGAAACTTGAAAAAGGAGGAGGAACTCATTTCATTGATGGGTTGATTGTTATCATCTACCATGGATTTGAGGAACTTATTTCATTGATGGGTTGATTGTTATCATCTACCATGGATTTATAGGACCAAACACAGAATTCCTCCTAGCCTATCATAATACTCTACATTTGTGGAGGGCTTTACATTTAGACAACCAAACCAACTGCAAAAGTTATCAACTTTACTTAAAAGGTCACACATAGCTTTTTATTTCTACAAAGAAGCGCAAACCATCTGTAAAATCCAAACACGAAGGAACCACTAGCATTTTTTAATTTTTTAAAATACATTAGTTCTTAGTGATAACAACTACGTAAAAGTACATGAATTATCAAAGTAACAATAAATTTAAGGGTAGCATAACAGGGTGTCTAGTAAAATAGCTTGAAGAAATTCCCTGAGTTTTCCCTGACTTTTCCAGGGTGTCTAGTAAAATAGCTTGAAGAAATTCCCTGAGTTTTCCCTGACTTTTCTAAATTGTATTTACACTATATTTATAACACTTAGAATATAAACAAATTTATACAACTGTCTTGTCTTAGCTTTTTTGCTTTAGTTTTTCAATCTCTTCAGATATAAGTTCTATTTCTTTTGTAGCAACTAACATCACTTTTGCTTTTTTAGCTTCCAGTTCCTTCAGCTGAATATTATTTTTCCTCTTCTCAGCTGCTCTTCTATCTTTCTCGGTCATTTTCTGTCTATAGAAAGCCCAGTTTACATTGGGCCCATCCATTGATATCTGAAGGATCTTGGATAAATCCAGACTTTGAACACCTTTTAAGAACTAATTGAGTAACTCTTTTGCTTTTGTGTCTGTAAGGAACACAGAACCAAAATATCGAGCTTTCATTTCATCCGTCTCTGCATCCCAATATCTAACACTCAAATCCATTTGGGCTCTTTGTGATATTTTGTTTAAACTTTCATCAAAGCCAATTACATAGTTAGAATTTGAATTTAAAATAATTTGATAAACCGAATACAACACTATAGGAAATTTTATCTTTCCGCAATCTTATGTTCTGTGCAATGGTGCTATCAGGGAACATCCTTGGAAAGAGGCACACACTACCTTCTGCATTGCTTAAAGAAGTGCTGCATTACTAAATTCACGCACCATATAATCTCTGCTTCTGTCACTTCATCTTTCAGTTTATATTTATCCTAAGGAAGGAGGGAAGGTAATGACGACATCTGCATGACGCGATTGCCCGCTACGGCAATGAAAACCGGAACCTTCCATGTTGAAATAAACAGTGTAAAAATAATCACCGTCAAATAAAACACATACTATCACGAGTCTAGACAAATAGCTGGCTGCGAATGTTTACACAGCGTTCTGTGTGGTCAGAAACAGACTGAGTTATCTGTTATCCCCACCTGTCCATATGATAACCGAACCACTGCGCACCCCAAGGCCACGGTCCAGGCTAAAACTTCTCAGCTGTACCAACTCGACATGTTTAATATTTATTGACATAAGTCCTGAGGTCATAGCAACGGGCTTATCAAATAAATAATGGGCATCTAAATAAAGAAGTGTTATTTCCTGACTGCCCTGCCCCTAAACCGCTGGCTTACAATACCAAATATTCGAGAGCAATGGCCACTAGTTTTGTTTCTAATCAAAATAAATATTTTCCCGATTTTTTAAAATTTTCCCTGACTTTTCCCTGAATTTTCCAGAATCTTAAAATTCCCTAACTTTTCCAGGTTTTCCCGGTTTTCCCTGTCACTAGACACCCTGCATAAAATATTAAACAAACTTGAATTGCTCTTTATTTAATATCTATCTTTTAATCAACCTTATTAAACAACTAGAATAAATTTACCCTTTCCAATATGTCTTCGTGTATTTTCGATAGTGGAATTCCTGTTAACGTTTGATAATTGCCCCAGGCAGAATCTGTTGAGATTGTTGCTAGGGTTTGTGAAGCCGTCCACAATGACAGAATGGCACTGGCAATGAAACACTTCTCCAACTCTACAGTTGAGTTCATAGTAGGCAATACTCGCCCAGTAAAGTGGTTCCTAAAACCAAAATAACTTCAACAACTTTGTATCAAGAGGTAACAATAGTTCTAATTTTATAAAATTTGATGATGTTTAATTGAAATAAGTGTTTAACTGAATATTGTTTGAGAATTTAAACAAATATTTCAAGATTAAGAAACAACTCTAAAAATAAAAACTTAATATTTTCAAGTCAAGTGAAAATAATAAAAAGAAGGAATTATCAGGCACAGTAAACAAATGACTATATAAATACAATCATCCTGAATTTATCCTTTGCACAAGTAGTGAAGAGAAGTTTAACTTATTGATTTCAGTTACACTTCTCCGATTTTATAGTAACATTATTACTGTGCAGATAAATAACAAAGAGAATGCTTTCTTTTGATTAGATCTAACTACACAGATTACACAATATATATTTTGTTTATTTAATGTCTGTTAATAACTATTAATTTCTTATATAGGTTAATGACAGATCACAGACAATTTTGCTTTTTCTAACACTCAACGTTTTGAATTTCTTTCCGAAATTCCTTTTCAAGAGCTCGTAGTTTAAAGCACCAGGCGTATACAAACTAAACTGCAACAAATGTAACAAATTCTACATTATGCAACAGGCCGCAGCTTTAAACAAAGAGACGAGGAACACAAACAGAACACTGACTCAACATTTTACAATCACATAAAAGAAACAGGACACAAATACACAGACATTTATCATAACCTAGAAATCCTACACATAAACAAAAAAGGACCATATCTCAACACACTAGGACAATATCAAATTTACAAACACACAAAGTGCAAACATATTAAACGACCAAACACAATAAAAATCACACATACTCTTTGATACTCGAAAACTTACCTTTAAAACCGTCACCGCTTGACCCGACATCTCCAAGCAGAAGACATTGATGAAGATCGCCACATAGCGATCGAAAACGTTCTGTCTCAGTAAGTTTTAACAAATTTACAAAATTTAAAGTTCGGATAGTCATAAACTATTGTTTAAGTGATTAATAAAATTTTTAGTTTTTGAATTGTTCAGTTTTTGTTAGGATCAAATCAAATGTAACACTATTCCAAAACATATTGTAGTTCTACAAAGAAGTGTATATATAAACTATTTCCTTGTAAATCTGAACTTCCAGTTTTCCAATAATTATAAGGTCTTGTAAAAAAAATATATATAATAACAAAATTTTCTAAACACCAAGTTGCAGGAACACACAGAGGCCGTGTCGAACATTTCATATGATTAAATACATCGTGAATGTGCCTGACAGCCTTGTGTGATGATCTAAAGTTTGGTCATGGGAAGCCCTATGCAAAAATCCGCCATGGCAGTCAACGTGTTAATTAATAAAATTACAATATTAACAATTGCTATTCCTGAGTTATTGCTAAGGGAGACTCTATAACTAAATAATAATGCTCTATAATGTTCTTCAAATCTTATTTTAAATGATCTGGTTGTTTTCCCTGTGTAAAATGCGTTACAGTTGTTACATGTAATTTTGTAAATTCCTGAGCATTCATAGAGCATTTAAAGCATTCATAAGCATTCCTGTACATAAAGCATTCAAAAACAAAAATTCAAAAGTATCAAATGTTGCAGCACACCTAATATCACATAAACATGAAATAACAAATTACGAAAATACCCTAACCATACTTGAAATAAATAATAACCCAATAGAACTAAACTCACTAGAAAAATAACCACATTTATAAAAACATACACAACAATTTAATGAATCTACAAACAACATATACAGAAGACATACTATTCAAAAACATCATATACAAGACTCAAGAGGAAACGTGTATGACGTCAAGAAGTACCAGCACCACGGACCGAATATCCACACCAGAAAAATTGAGAAAAAGTAATCAGTGATTCGACAATGGTCAAATGGCCGAAAGGCGCCTCATCCCACAAGGTAAAATCATTGCACTTAATGGTGGATAAAATTACTTACAATAGTAATATATTAACTTCATAAAGTCAGTGCAACGGAAAAACAATGGATAACGTAATATATATATATATATATATATATATATATATATATATATATATATTTTTAGGTTAGTTTTGGTTGGTAAAGATTATTTAGATTTTTTGGACTAGGAGACTGACAGACTTACCTTGGTAAGAGTCCACTCTGTAGTCTTGAAATAGTAACACATAAAGGCACTTAAACAATGATATATTTCGACCACACAGTGGTCTTTATCAATCGAAGAGAAAACACAAAAAGAAATATGAGAGAATGAAAAAAAAAAAATATATATATATATATATATAGATTTTTTGGACTAGGAGACTGACAGACTTACCTTGGTAAGAATCCACTCTGTAGTCTTGAAATAGAAACACATAAAAGCACTTAAACAATGATATATTTCAACCACACAGTGGTCTTTGTCAATCGAAGAGAAAACACAAAAAGAAATATGAGAGAATGAAATAAAATAATTGTAATTTATTTCATTCTCTCATATTTCTTTTTGTGTTTTCTCTTCGATTGACAAAGACCACTGTGTGGTTGAAATATATCATTGTTTAAGTGCTTTTATGTGTTTCTATTTCAAGAATACAGAGTGGATTCTTACCAAGGTAAGTCTGTCAGTCTCCTAGTCCAAAAAATCTATATATATATATATATAGTAGTTTTTGGACTAGATATACGACTGACAGACTTACCTATTTGATCGGAATATTTCAATAGTGTGTTAAGTTTTAAATGTGTCTATTTATTTCCAAGAGATTGCAGTTTTGGACTATTGCCATTAGGAAGTCTGTCAGTCTCCTATCTAGTCGAAAAATTCCTAAATAAGCTTTAAGCTCTACTAGAACTAACATATATATATATATATATATATATATATATATATATATATATATATATATATATACATATATATATATATATGAAGTTATTATTATTACTTGTAAATAATTTTTTCTTAAATGAATCAGTGATTCGACAATGGTCAAGTGATCGAAAGATGCCTCATCACATAAGGTAAAATTATTGCACTTAGTGGTAGAAAAAATTATTTACAAGTAATAATAATAACTTCATAAAGTCAGTGCAACGGAAAAATAATGGACGTGAAATATCACGATATATATATATATATATATATTCTTGATATTTAACGTTATCCATTGTTTTTCCGTTGCACTGACTTTATGAATTTAATATATTACTATGTAAGTAATTTTATCCACCATTAAGTGCAATAATTTTACCTTGAGTGATGAGGCACCTTTCGGTCAATTGACCATTGTCGAATCACTCGAGTGACAATGGTCAATTGACCGAAAGGTGCCTCATCACTCAAGGTAAAATTATTGCACTTAATGGTGGATAAAATTACTTACATAGTAATATATTAACTTCATATATATATTGTAACATTTTGAAGTAGTATATATATAAAAGGCACTTACAAAATAAGATAAATATATATAAATAAATTCAGTATGTACAAAAATTACTAAAATATACCAGTAACGAAATGTAAACATAACCTAATTTCACTTGTGTAGAAAATGCACATGGCCACATTTTAGATCTAATCACAAGATTTTATATAAAAAGAAAAAAAAACACACAAATCACTATTTATAAGAAAATGTATTAGAAGTAATTGATAGATAACAATTTGAATAGAACAATAGAACGATATAAATACACTTAAAACTTTCAAACGGCAAGCTAGTGAAATGTGCTGAAGTAAACAAGATGGAGAACGAATTTGTGGGGTTGCGTGCGCATTGACCGGCAAAAGATATTCGTTTGAAATATTTCTCGTGGAGATATAATCTAAAACAGTTTGGGAAATAAGATTTAAATGCAATTGTTTTGCAAAGAAATTTAAGTGCAGTTGTTAAGAAGAAGAAGTGTATCAGAGGCGGTGAACATGACATCCGTAAAGCTGTTACAAGGAATAAACGAGAAAATAGCGGAAATTGACGACTTGGCCATTTTATTGCTAAAAAAGGGAGCGTCAGTTAGTTGGGACAGAACATTTGAACGAGGCAGACGTGTTCAGAATTGGCTGTAGAAATTTTATTTTTTTAACTGGTGCGGAAAGTGCAGTATCGTATTCAAATCATAATTACAGAATAACATTAAGCCAAATCATTGAACTGATCCATTAAGAAGACATTATTCAGGAAATTATTTAATTAGAAACCAAATAACTTGTAAAAAAAAAATTTTAGCTTGTAAGAATTGTAACTTAGATATTTTTTTTTGAAAGTGCCAACTCAAATTTTATTATTCAAAATTTAGAAAACCCACCTATTAACCCGAGATAAGGAGAGCTCAAGCTCAAATTAAAGTAATTAAATCAAATTCAATTAATATTAAAATTTATAACTAAACTTCTTGCTGCCATAAAACAAATTTAGACTTAGGCTAATAAAGCTTAATTTTTGTAATTCTTTGTGGATGAAATAAGACTTTGTAATTAGTAAGTGACTTTATAAAAGAAAATAAGGAATGTCATATTAAGATATTAAAATTTTTGTAACAAAAGCAGCATTGAATCGTTATTTCTTTTAACTTATAAATTTTTATTAAGACTTATAAAAGGAAATTTACAAATATTACAATATATATATATATATATATATATATATATATATATATATATATTCTTGATATTTTACGTTATCCATTGTTTTTCCGTTGCTTCATATATATATATATATATATATATATATATATATATATATATATATATATATATATATATAAAACCTTTTATTACCTGATAAGACACTGGCGCTACTTCTGACACTGATCCCGTATCCATCACTTGATCTCTGTTGTCATTAGGCCTGTCATAGTTTGTAGGTGAAGGCGCATGCTGACTCTCTTCAGTGGGACTGTAGGCCGGAGGTGGTGTTCCTAAAAAAATTCAAATAAATTTCAGGCGGGAAAATTTTTCTGTAACATTACTACAATATCCAAATTGTATTAAATAGAACTAAAAATGTTTCAACGCATACTACAATATTGAGACTATGTTTTGACAACTACATTAGTAAGTATGACAATGAGTAAATTTATTGACACATTGTTTTGACTTGTAAATGGTCTTCAGGATAAATATACACTATTCAATTTTTTTATAGTTCTGGACAACAAAATTTCAGTTAAGAACTGTAGTAGAACCTCCATTCAATAAATCTTTTTAAACTGAAATACTCGTTTTATCTTTCAAAGCATATCTTGAACATTAATACAAATAAATTTATATACATCAAACAAATAGTTTTTGGAGTTAAGCCTGAATATTCATAACTTTGAAGAAAGTTATATTTCTTTATATTGCAAAATCAATCAAAGATTAAAATTAAGAATGTAGGTTATAATGAACCTTGCCTAATCTGTGGTTGTTGGCAGTGGAGAACAACAGATTTAAAATAAATTTTAGAAGAATATGAACCTGATGTTTTCTTTAAACTGGACTTGTTTCAAACGTTTGTCAAGTAAAGCACTAACATTTAATACATTTTATGATGTAAACATAATAAATAGCTCGTAAAGCTATTTCCCCCAATTTGTTTATGAAAGAGAATTTTGGTGACAGGAGGAAGGCAACCAAGATGCTTTAAAAGAGGAAAGTCATTAGAAGTTAACTATGAATATGATACAAATTATGGATGATTAGAGTATTTTTTTTTTTAATGACACAATTTTATAATCAAATGATGCTTGTTTTTCCTTTTGAATACTTAATCGAAACTTCAACCAAGGAACCAAGGAAGAAAAAACTTTAAAAACCATTGGCAAACAAATTTTCAAGATTTATTTTGCAGTGAAAAATGTTGCTGCTTTATTCATAATAAGAAACTGCTTCAAAAGGCAGGCTTTTCGGAAACAGAGATTATAGATGAAGGTTCAATCTGTTTACAAATTGAAAAATATTAGAATCTCTTTCAGTCACCAGGCTCAATAAATGTTGACATGTCATTCAATTAAGTTGTTGTTATTGTAGGACATCAATCCAAATTAATTGAGAAATATCGAAGATGAAGATGAAACCGTTGAAGGAGAAGAAACAAAAATTCAAGAACCTTCCTAAGTGGAAGCGGTGATGGGATTATTATTGGACAAAATACAGTATTCTTTGTAGACTAAAATTTGTAGGAAACAACAACAATATTATGGTATTTTTTAATCGCTCAAGAAATGTGAACATTTTAATGAAAAATCTTTGCCAAACCTCCTATATAAGACATTCAGACTTAAATCAATAACAGGTTAAAAGGTACGCTTGCATTAACTTACACACACACACACACACACACAAAGTTATTATTTTTATAAACTGATTCGACAATGGTCAAGTGGTTGAAATGTGATTAATCCTTAGGTAAAAATTAATTGCACTTAATGGTCTAGTAATTGTTTACAATAACATATAATAACTCTATTAATTCAGTGCAACGGAATAATAATGGACTGTGTTAACTATCACAAATATATATATCTTGATATTTTACGTTGTCCATTATTTTTCCGTTGCAATGACTTTATGAAGTTGATATATTACTATTGTAAATATTTTTATCCACCACTAAGTGCAATAATTTTACCTTGTGATGAGGCACCTTTCGGTCACTTGACCATTGTCGAATCACTGATATTTTCCTGGTGTAGATGTTCGGTCCGTGATGTTGGTATTTGTTGACGTTACACGCATTTTCTCTTGATCTGCGTGTATGATGTTTTTATATAGTATGTCTTCTGTACATGTGGTCTCTAGGTTCATTATAATTTATAATTATAATCACATTTATAAAAAACACACACAACAATTTAATTACAAAAATAGCAATAGAAAATGGAAACAACAAACACCATATAAAAAACATATACAATAAATTTACAAAAAAACCTAACCTCAACACAACACTACAACCTGAACACAAAAATAATAAAAATAAAAAAATCTACCTAAAATATAAATACACCAATAACAAAATAGAAAAACTAACAAATATACACAACAAAGAATACTACACTCCAACATACAAACCAAATAATAAAATATCTTAATAACACAAACCACGAAACAAATACAGAAAAACATAACCTATCAGGAGTTTACAAAATTACATGTTACGACTGCAATGCATTTTAAATGAGGAATACTACCAGATCATTTAAAATAAGATTTGAAGAACATTACAGAGCATTCAAAAATATAAATACAAAAGTATCAAATGTTGCAGCACACCTAATATCACATAAACATGAAATAACAAACTACGAAAATAACCTAACCATACTGGAAATAAATAGTAACCCAATAGAATTAAACTCACTAGAAAAATACCACATTTATATACCTCATCATCTAAGGTAAAATAATTGCACTTTGTGGTAGAATAATTGTTTACAATTAACAATAATAACTTCAACAGATATATATAAAGTAAACAAACCATGATTCAAGTCTTCACTATTATCAAATTCCAATCTAAATCTAACAACACGTTCACTACTATAATATTAACAAAATAACTATTAGTATACACCAGCCGACTTGCATATCTGCCATACGGTCTCTATTCCTGGTCAAAAGTCTCATATATACGTCGGGGTAGTTGAAATGAACTGACGGCTCATATTTGGGATACTGTTTGCGTGTCACTTGTATTCCTCTCATAAATCAGTAGTTCATTTTAAGGGCTTAATTTATTTGTATCGACGTATAGACATCTCTAACGTTATGTGGGACATTTGGTTAGTGACACATTTACTCGTACAATGTGTCACACAGACATTCGGTATGTCTGTGTGGTATGTGTCACATTTCCACACAGTCATTTGGTTTTTGTGGAAATAACGAATTTTTACCCCCTATCTGTTGAGAAAAACCAGACTGTGCATATATGCACCACTCAGTAGTGAACGTGCTACGAGATTACATAACAAAATGCAGTTGTATGCCAGCTAAGACTAGCATTAATGCCTACAGTTTGAAAACTATAAAAAAAAATTAACCTGGTCCATAAACTAAATTTCATATTTTTTAGACATTACACTATCTGATATAAGGCTATGTACAGATATTATTATTCTGACCCAACGGGAATACAAAATTCCACCTTTTACTGGAACAGAAAAAAAAAACTGTAAAAAAAACTTTACATTCATCTACTGTTTTGTTTTAAGTCAAAATCTTAAATTTGACAAAGTATTCTTACATTTCTCTGTAATAAACAGTTTTCACTTCCACACACACTTTTTTTTCAACATTAACAATACAATATATTATAATGGCATACCTGGTAGACCATTGGCAGAGTATGGACTGTGAGGGTTTGAATTGGCTGGCGAAGGTACACTACTCACACTACTAAGAGGCGAGTTCGGCCCATTGTTCGTGCTGAAACCACTTGAAGAATAGGAGATGTTATGTGGCATTGAAGTTTCGGCAATCTGTTGAAAAGGTAGTAGTGAGTGTCCTGGAGCAAATTCACTATGTCTTGGTACCAGCACCGGCGGCAACACTGATAAACAAAAAAATATTGTATTTATCTATACAGTACTAACTATTCCACGGGTTATAGTTATACAATAAAAGTGAAGAAAAGGGTGAGGATTTTTTTTTCTAAGAGAAAGCGTTAATATGTATCTAATTTCAGACAAAAATACTCAAATTTCAGACAAATACTCTACAACGAAATCTATTCTGGGCTAATCTCCATTGACTAAGATTAAAATACCTTTATATCTTGGAACCTCTCATTCATACATAGAATGCTTTCAACCTCTGATAGACCATACATAAAAGACAAGTGAATATATATAAAACTGTTCTATTAGTAAAAGTTACAAACAATTATGGTTACTTTTTGGCATAATCAACATGGCTGAAATATTTGTCATACCTGTGGACAAGCTTACCAATACCTTCTCACCACAAAATGTTGTTAAATTTAATTAAATGATGTGACATATTTTTGTAGGCTCAACTTTTAGGTATTTTCAAAAACAATTAATTTGGTACGGGTCTTTGTGGTCTCATGTTTTTAAAAGCCTAATTAAATTTTTTTATCCGCTTTTCTAAATAAATTTTTATAAAACCCTACTTATGTCATGTAATTCCTACAAAGACAAAGAACGACTTTACATTATACAGATTGGGGGTAAATTACACACAAAACTTACAGACTGTGGTTAGCAGCATAGCCACATCATAAAAATTACCTGTATTCAGGTTTAATTAAAAACTATTGCAGACTTTTGAATTTTGTAGTCCATTAAGTTCGGTGAAACTAAATTAATCACTTTTTCATTAGTTTATGACTACCCAAACCTTAATGTATTTTGTAAAAACTTACGGAGATAGAAAGTTTTCGATTGCTCCATGGCATTCATCAGTGTCTAAATTTTCTGCTTGGAGTTGTTGTTAGGTTAAGCAGTGACAGTTTTGAAGGTAAGTATTCAATAGTATTAAAGAGTATGTGTGATGTGTGTTGAGTTTGTTTGTTTAATATGTTTATATTTTGTGTTTGTAAATTTCATATTTTTCTAGTGTTGAGATCTGGTCCTTTTTTGTTGATGTGTAAGATGTCTAGGCTATGGTAAATCTCTGTGTATTTGTGTCCTGTTTCTTTCAACTATTACAGACTTTTAACTATTAACTATTGCAGAGTTTAGACAAAACTCTTAAGTCAACAACATCATTGGAACTATTTCTTTAATATTCTTTGTTACATAATACTGACCTGGACTTTCAACTCGTTTATAATGGTAAGGATTGATGCAGACGTCTTTCTGTTTGGCAGAAAAAGGGTACTGACAATGTTCTAAAGCCTTCAATTCATGGTGTGACTGTAAGTCTGGCCATCTCCAAACTCGACAGTATATTACATGGGGGAGACCTTTTCGGTGGGAAACCTAAAACATTTCAACATTGCCTAAAATATTCTAACACAATATTTTATGAAAACATGTAACTATTTCACAAAAAATATCCTTTTCGAAATTCTTAAGAATGTGTAATAAAATTAGAACAATTCAAAATATCTAATTACATATTAAGAGGTATTTTTTAACAACATATAATTAACATAAAACTAAACATCAGCTAAAACATTTGAATTTTAAAGATTTAAAATTAATGAAATAAAAATGATAAATTAAAATATACAAATGACAAAATTTCCTATATACCCTTGATATTTGAAGAAGCAACTCTCTACGAATTTTCTGCCTTATAAAATATTTTTAATAAGCTAAAACTAGCTTATATGCGAGAAATGGAGTTTGGTTCTTGAAATATTCTGACTTCGTTATAGCATTGATATAGTGTTTGAGTTATTGCAAATATCTGTATTGTGTAATCCAATATAAAAGTTCATGTTTAGTACAGTTTATACAGGGTGGCACACATAAAAGTATACAATCTCGGCTAATGAGTAACTTAGCTGAGATTGTATAATGTTTATGCCGAATCAAGGGAAATTCCCTCTATTTTCCCTTTACTGTGTACAACCTCCAAATGTGAAGCTCATAACAGTGTAGAAAAACGCTGGATGTAAAATGGTTACTTGGCACAATGCAGTCATATTCAGTGAAACAGAGTTTTTATTGTAGCGACACTCGTCTTTATGAAACAGTTTTTAATGACCTAAGGACGAATCTCGTTCCATGCTGATGCAACATAATTAATAGCATCTACAATGTTTACAGTATGTTTCTGATTACCTTGTTCCATGGCACACGTATCATTGTATTAGTCGGATAGGGCAATGCTGCTTTACTACTTTTATTATCCCCTGATTCATGGTTTGAAGCTTGCTTATACCGTTCGGAGGTAGAGAAACAATTTTTATGTTGGTCAATTCAATATTTTTCGGATGTGCTGGATAATTAGTTATGAATAAAAAGAATCTTTTGCTTCTTTTTTTTGACAAGACATATTGAGCGGCTTTACCCATAAACCAAATCATTCTCCTGTCATCCACATTCGGAGCTGTGCATTGTAATCTCACGGAAATGAGAGAATGAACTTGAAAAATCGTGGTGACTTCAACTTTCCCCTGACCAACAATTCAAGTTTTTCTGAAACATCTAGATTTGCGCACACTAGTAATGAAAGTATGTCTTTACTTAGTTTTCCACCGTGGCATTTCTCCTTCTTATAAACAAGCGACTTATCAGGCAAATTAAGTAAACGACAGTAAACAAATCAAGACATTTTGTTCAAAGCAAACAGAAACATCCTGATGTCAGCCTATGCCGTGTAAACTCGGAACTTTGTATCATTAATGTAAACATCCTGGTCAATCATTATAGACAGTCTTTATTAAACTTCTATCCTTTTTCCTACTGAATTCAATTACATAATAAATGTTTTTATAAATGTGGTATTTTTCTATGAGTTTAAATGAGAGAGAGAGAGAGAGAGTTATAATGTTATTGTAAACAATTATTCCACCATTAAAAGCAATTAATTTTTAACTAAATCCAATGTTAAATTACAGACTGAGAAACAAGAATAGAAATATTTCAGTGATTGGTCGGTGAATGGTCAAGTGACCGAAAGGTACTTCGTTATACGGTAAAAATTAATTGCACTTAATGGTGGAATAATTGTTTACAACAACATGTAATAACTCTATAAAGTCAGTGCAATGGAACAATAACGGACAATGTTATATACAAGGTCTGTTCAAAAAATACGCGGACTGTTTGAATTTCGTGGCTCTAGTTAGTTTCAGGAGAATCCTCTTGGTGTTGCTAGGTTTGTATAAATCAACTGATTAAAACGCGGTATTTCAGTCACATATATCTTCATTTGTTGATGAGTTACACTCAGTATAGTAAAGAGTGTTTTTTTCGTTTGTCGGATTGTAAAATGGACAGCCTGAAGGAGCAACGAATTGGTTTTTTGAGTTTTGGGAATAAGAAAAAGTCACAAGGAGCAAGGTCAGGTAAGTGGGGGGGAGGGGGAAGAACAGCGATTGAATGTTTGGCCAAAAACTCACGAGTTCTGAGTGCCGAGTGAGTTGGAGCGTTGTTGTGATGGAAAAACCAGTTATCACTTCTCCACAATTCTGGACTTTTGCGTCGTGGGTCATCAGGCGTGGCACAAATTTAGCAGTGACACAGTGCAACTTCAATTTTTCGGTCAAAATCTCGTAACAAGATCCAACTGATATCCCACACTCTTCGGAAAACTCCCTAATGGTCAGACGTCGATTTTCGCGCACCAGGGTGTTGATTTTGTCAACGTGTGGGTCGTCAGTTGACATTGAAGGACGTCCAGGACGCTCATCATCATCAATCGACTGTCGGCCACCCTTGAAACATGCAGTACGCTTCATGGCAACATCGCCGTAGGCCGTGTTAAGCATGGCAAATGTTTCTGTTGCAGATTTTCCTAGTTTTACATAAAATTTCACAGCAATTCGTTGCTCCTTCAGGCTGTCCATTTTACAATCCGACAAACGAAAAAACACTCTTTACTAAACTGCGTGTAACTCATCAACAAATGAAGATATCTGTGACTGAATTACTCCGTTTTAATCAGCTGATTTATACGAACCTAGCGACACCAAGCGGATTCTCCTGAAACTAACTAGAGCCACGAAATTCAAACAGTCCGCATATTTTTTTAACACACACACACACACAGATATATATAGGTTAGTTCTAGTAGAGCTTAAAGCTTATTTAGGAATTTTTGGACTAGATAGGAGACTGACTGACTTACCTAATGGCAATAGTCCAAAACTGCAATCTCTTGGAAATAAACACATATAAAAACTCAACACACTATTGAAATATTTCAATAAAAAATTATCTTCATCAGTCAAAAAAGAGAGTCTTTTTTCTCTTATATATATATATATATATATATATATATATATATATATATATATATATATAAAAGAATATCTGGAGGTTAGTTTGTCGTTTATGTGTTATTACACTATTTATCACACTGACATGAAACTTTAGGTGGTTATAGAATAATCTACCGCTAATGTTTCTGGTATAGTACATCTATGTGAAGTAGGTGGTGGGCATGTTTGTAGAAAATCAATTAAATTTACTGAATTCCATTCGAATATGTTACTACTTTTCTAACCAAGCATTCATTCACTTTACAGCCTATGCAGTAACAGATGAATGAGTTAAAAGTATAAATCACAGACAATGTATAAACTCTGCGTGTGAAAACACATTTTACCTGCAAACGACCATCTAAACTTCTGGGTATAGTTACACACTTGCTAGGCTGTCCCGGACAGCTCAGTGCACGTTCGAGATCTTCAATCGCACCTTTAGTCTTCTTCAGTTTTTTCACCAAAGCATCAACAGCTTTTTCAGCCCATTTTTCTTCTTCATCTCCTTGTTTCCAACCCAACAGTTTTTTAACAGCAGGACTTGTGAATGAAAACAGGCTGTTTAAAGATGACATGGGACCTCCAGAACTGGATGATTCCGCTTCATCAGCATCCATTTTGATTTATTTATATTTGTTCAACTTATGTTTTATGAAACCACCTACAACACATATTAAAACATCATAAAAGTTTTAAAGAACATGAATTCAATATTATAAGAACTTTTGGAATACAAATAACAATGATTATTATGTTCTTAAAAATATAAAAATTGTATAGTGGAATAAACATTTTTTAAATATCAATGTTTATAGCCTTTTTATGAGAACAGATATACTTCTATATGTCAGCTCTAATTTCGTTCTAATAGTTCAAGCAAATTTTAACCTGCAGCTGGAACTTTTTAACCTACGTCTGAAACATCTTTTAGACTATTTGGTAAAGACTAAATGGTATCTAAATATATATCAAATATAAGTACATCAACAAATTTTGTAAATAACAGAGCACATTCAAAACAATAAACTTATGAAGAAAATTATATTTACATTTAGAAGAAAATTGTTATGAGAATGGAGTACAATTAACACAAACAATTAAGACTTGGGTGAGAAAAATACTAGATGTAATTATGCTATTGTCAAAATTATTTAATAATACCCAGTTTTTAAATTAATCACTGACAAAAGCATACAGGACACACTCTTTTAAAACACTGAAACAAACTTTTAGTGGCTAGATTTATGTATTTGAAAACTTAATAAATGCAGGTAATATATAGATTTTTTGTTTATGTTTTGGAAACTTTTAAATATAAATTGTAATATATAATCTACATGAATAAAATTTGTATGATGCAAATGCTCCTAACTGGGCAAACCCTGTTAATTTATACCAGTAACCTAAATGCAATGTTTATGTAATAAAAATGAAGCTAGTTGAAGAATTAGAACTGCTTTCATTTTTTTGAAAAATATTTTTTAAGACAATCACCCATCACATAACAATTATTACCTATGAAGAGTTGGGAAGGAATGTAAATAGGAACAAACCCCTTAAATATAGAAAATAAGGAGAGATCATGGCATGTACAGGGAGGTGTACTTAAAGTAGACCAACTTTTTACCAGGGTTATAAACACCTCCCTACCATTATACCCATTAGTAAGAAGAAGGTAGATGGCATGAGATATGGCTATGAAAAGGACAATGATCCCATAATCCATGAATGGGGAAATTTAGGGCTTCATGTGAGTATGGTACTTTTATCTCTACCAGCTATCCAGTTTTGATCATTTTTAGATAAGTTACACAGCTTCCATTTTAAAGCAATTATTTGATAACAAATCTGAAAAATTTAGGGATCAAAATTTTGTTACATGATTGTTTAATAAAAATATATTTGTTTTTAAAAAATTATTAGTATGTATAATGAACATTGATACTGTAGAACTTTTATTAAATTATTTTTTTTGTAATATTGTTCACCATTCTGAAGGTAAAGTTCACAAACTGAATAAGCACTTCATTATCAACATAGGCATACCAGAGCCCTGTCTAAGACTTACTGTAAAGCCTTTGATTTCTAAATACTGGGCCTTTGATCCTTAAGTCACAAGTCGCTTAGGTTGAGCAGCCAAGAGTTTGAAGTTAGATTCATAGGGGCAGAGGGTTTGTTCGATATAGATGATTTCTCCAGTCTATTTAGCGGTATGAGGTCAGTTAAATTACTAACTATCATGGGCTAGATAATCTGGCTACATTTAGTCGAGAGAACACTTACGTAAGTTTGTTTGCATTTATTATCTTCCTAACCGGTATGCCATATTTCATCATGGCAGAACAATGAGATATTATTTAACCCTAGATGACTTAATTCTAAATTTTGTCATATGATTATTTATTTATTGACAGTTTAACTACTCCCATTTTTTCAAAAATAGCATTTTTTTTGTTTATATGCTAAACACAGTAATATCCCAAATATCTCTAGCGCTTTAATAAAAACTATTATAGTAGCTATGAATCCTACTATTAAGAAGAAAAATATCAATTATTTTGACAATATTTTAATAGAATAGTGAGACACAAATGTTTAAGAAAGTCTTTTTAAATAGCTCAGGTTAACTCCACTGCTTCGTCAAAGATGTGAAGGAAACATGATATGGGTATAAATAAGTGGTTCTCATGCAATGCCCACAACATCAGTCTTGATGATTATTTTCAGCTTGAATGAATCCTGATTGTGAGATAAATAGATTAGGATCAGGAAGACAACTAATTATGGAATTTTCGTTAGACAGAGGGTTGTCATTAGGTTGTGGGTTGACATTAGATGACGGATCGCCGTTAGGAGAAATGACATTAAGTAGAGAGTTAGTGTCATGTAGGATGTTGCCCATTCGTGAAAATTGGGTGTTACACAGAGGATGACATGGTGTAAGTGCTCTGTGGCAGTTTTTATTCCTGCATGATCAATACTCAGTATCACTGTCCGATGATTCACTCGTGTCTATCGCTGCAATTCTTGGACAGTAATTCATGTCTGCATCTATATAGTCCCCGAGTCCGTATATTAACATGATTATCTTCTACTACATCCTCATCTTCGCTATTATTAGGGAACCCTTAGTTGAGATAGTAGTACATTCACAAAACTCATAACTAGCCTCTTCAAGACATTGTCTTATTGAGTGTCTATGATCATACTTACCAGCCATTTTCTCATCTCAATTATAAATGCAGCCTCAATATACTCAGCAATGCATACCACCACAAAAAGTAACAAAACTCAGCCATATATGAATAAATAACTAAAAATTGTAAAGAGAACGCAAACATAAAAGTGTCACACGATCACTTATCTATTGTCAAAATGACTATAAAAGCTCTGTTACACTAGGATGTATGCAGACTTTATCTGCGAAACTACACCTTTTACTTTGGCTGCAGTATGTAAAAAGGTACTGGGTAGAATGTGCATTTATCAGACATATCCATTTTGGAAATAAAACGTCATCATTTAAACGGCAGAGTAATCTAGGATTAAAGAATATATTTGTTTAATAGAACAAGCTGTTTAATAACCACACATTTAGCTGATAACAAAAAAGTAATAACAAAGTTATTTTACCCATTGTCCTAGGATTTCCTCAAGACAATGCACTGCATTAAAAAATTTAATTAATTTTGGCCAATATAGCAACTTAAATTCAATAACTAATGGCTCAAGTCAAATGCTCATGAACTTAGCAGTGTTATTACAAACATCTTAATGTACAATGTATTCATTTCTTGTAATTTAAAATAATTAAATTGTTAAATTTCGGTAAGTTTTAAAATAAACACTATTTTGATATATTACAAATTTTGTTATCCTTTATATAAAATATTGTATTTTATTATTAAAATTATGTCAATATTTTTTGCTGAACATAAAGTTTTTACTTATGTGAAAAAACAAGTTGTGTAACAAGATGTTTGACCAAGTTTAAAGATATTAAAACAAATAAAAATATACTCTAGAGTTTGTAGTAGTAACACTCACTAATGATGATTTTGTCATTGAAACCCTTATGAGTTAATAAATGATTATTTTGTGAGTTTTGTATATGTTTTTATTTGTTTTAACATAACCTCACAAGCTAAGCTCAAAGAATAGTTGTTTAAAGATATTGTTTTTAGTATGTAAATTCCAAGTAAAATATTTCACTAGTGGCTGAGAATAAAAAAAGCTAACAAGGATATGTCTAAATACATTATACTACTTTACCATCCAAAATACATAATAAAAATTAACTAACTTACATCTATTATATGAATATACAAAGCTTTTCACTTTAGAATATAAAAGGCTTAGCATACTAGCCTACGATATTGCAAAAATACACCAGTAATAGGTTGGCCAAATAAATATCCTGTTCAAATTAAAATGTGTGAGGATATACCCACATAATCTAGAGAAAAAAATCCTTTCATTATTAAATATGTTATACTTCGACATTAATCATACTTATGTTTTGGCATTCAGCCTGGAATGGGTGTATTTAGTCATACTCATTTAGACTAACCTCACTAATAACACAACAAAAAAGTATAAAATCGAGTTTTAATTCTTATAAAACAGAGAAATGAGTTACAATAAAGCTGTACTAGAATATGGCTATATAGTATTCAGATAGAGTAGATTTAGTTTTTATAGCAAAATAAATACTTAACGGACAAAAATTCACACCTTCAATAAAATTTTGCCTCCTTGATGCAGGAGACCTTGCAAAAAAATTCACTTTTATTCTCTTCACTTGTTAATAAATTATGTGTTGCAAAAGTTTATTTCTTTTTTTTTATTACTAAATTTAATTTAATTGGTCACTTTGTAGCTGATTTTAACATATTTGTATCATGATCGGATGTAATATAATGCAACAACTCCTGAAAATTCAATTTATACAGAGCTGTATATTTCAAGATTATTTATAAAAATTTTACATTTCTCCCCATCAGTATCAAATTTTAGTTAATTGTGAGAATTAGCGGCCACCTACGATATATTGGAAAATTGTTCAAAACCATCAAATAGGAAAATATGCACAAGAATTTTTTTTAATATTCCTCGGAAAGTTTTTTTTGTCAATTTATAGTTGGATAAAAGATTCAGTGTGAAACATTAAGCTGTGCATCAGCCGCAGACTGATACAGTGACGTCACGCTTACCTTCTGTGTGAAGATATTTGAGAAACAACAATTTGGTATAATTTTTATGGTTTTTGCATACGTATATCTAAATATACTTATAAAGTCTCCAATTAGGATAGATTTGGTTTTAGATTTATACATTAATATATTCTTTTATATTAAAATATACATAAAAAGTGTCCAGTCAGGATAGATTTGGTTGTAATTTTATAAATTACCTAAATGGTTAAATGTATAAAATTAGAACCAAATCTATCCAGACTGGATACTTCATAGGTATATTTCAATATAGATATATAAAATTAACCTTTCCTGCTATTAACAAATATAATATTTATCAATATAGCTTCAGAACATGTTTTGGATTCACAAAGTTTAGATTGCTAAAACACCAACTACAGTTGTGACATCACTGTATCATTCCACGGCCGATGCACAAGTCAATGCTCCGCACTGAATTTTTAACCCAACTTTAAATTGAAAAAAATAATAACCTCCCGAGGACCATAAAAAAATTCTGTATTTATTTACCGTGCCCACTTGTACGACTTTAGCGGAAAAAATTATACTGGCTGACGCAGAAAGTCATCAGGAATAAGAAAAAAATTATTACAACCCTCACTCACACCCCAAAAATTAATATTAGAAAATTGTAATTCCCTCATATGTGGTGCTAATAGTGATGGTAAAAATGCACATTGCCCACCCTTATTACAATGCTTATAAAACGAATCAAAAAACATGTTCTAAAGCTATATTGGTAATTATTGTTTGTTATTGCCACAGATGGTTAATTTTATATACCTATAAAGTATCCAGTCAGGATAGATTTGGTTATAATTTTATATGTTTAACCAAATGTACACACATAAGGCTAGAATAGAGATCCTGGCAAAAAGTATTACTCCGCAGAAGTAGATGTCTTAATAGCTAATGTAATGTTATATACAATTACAACCAAATCTATCCTGACTGGACACTTTTACAGGTATATAGTAATTTATAAAATGACAACCAAATCTATCCTAACTGGAAAATTTATAGCTATGTATAAATATATGTATACATAGTACGGTGCGCTGTTGATACGCAAACATAGTGCTTCTGACTACTCCCCACTGAATTTTTTTACCAAACTTTAAGCTGATAAAATGGTATTTATTTCCCTGAGAAAGAGTTTTTGTTATTTTTTTCGTATCCCTGATGACTTTCGGTATAATTTTTTTTGCTAAAATCGTACACTCGGGCACAGTAAATAAATACCAAACATTCTTGTGCATATTGTCCTATTTGGTGGTTTTGAACAATTTTCCAATATATTGTAGGTGGCTGCTAATTCTCACAACTATCAAATTTTATTACATTGTATTGTTATTTTGTTTAAAATGATGCTTTATTTTTCATGAAAATATTTTTTTTATACAGTTGTATGTATATGTCTTGAAGCGCTTAAAATATGAAACAATTTGAACCTAGCCTAAACACTCTATAGTTGTACACAAAGAATGCTTCTCTATAAAAGAAAACACTATTTTAAGCAACATAATAAAACTTGATACTGATATAAAGTTTTGATAGACAAACACAATTTTGTCTGAATTAAATTAAAGTTGTTTTTTTTTTCAAATTCGTCAAATTTATGGTTTAAGGCATATACACTTAACCACTCTTGTTTAAATAAATCAAGTGACATAAATGTAAAACTGAAACGAACTGGAGGTAACATAGATAATATTATATTTAAAATGTCATTCTCTCTGACATTAGCCATGTTTTGAATCTGAAAATCTATTATCTGCATTGTTTAACATTATCTACAAATGTTTCCAAAAGTTTGCTGTACTTGAGTTACACAATTAGTTAACATAATTAATAGTTTGGTCAAAATATAGTCTTAATGACGTTGATGTTGAAATTTTTTGTTATTATATTACTCGTTTTAATGTGTAGAACATGAATATCAACTTTTTTCTGAGAAAGTTACTTTTTTCACATTTTAAATGTTAAGTTGTAAAGGCATGTAGGCCTATAGCATGAACCGGGCGCGCAGTAGCTATAGCGCACTGCACTACGTCTGGATTTGTAATTTTATACATAATTACTATATACAGGGTGTCTAGTAAAATAGCTTGAAGAAATTCCCTGAGTTTTCCCTGACTTTTCCAGGGTGTCTAGTAAAATAGCTTGAAGAAATTCCCTGAGTTTTCCCTGACTTTTCTAAATTGTATTTACACTATATTTATAACACTTAGAATATAAACAAATTTATACAACTGTCTTGTCATAGCTTTTTTGCTTTAGTTTTTCAATCTCTTCAGATATAAGTTCTATTTCTTTTGTAGCAACTGACATCACTTTTGCTTTTTTAGCTTCCAGTTCCTTCAGCTGAATATTATTTTTCCTCTTCTCAGCTGCTCTTCTATCTTTCTCGGTTATTTTCTGTCTATAGAAAGCCCAGTTTACATTGGGCCCATCCATTGATATCTGAAGGATCTTGGATAAATCCAGACTTTGAACACCTTTTAAGAACTAATTGAGTAACTCTTTTGCTTTTGTGTCTGTAAGGAACACAGAACCAAAATATCGAGCTTTCATTTCATCCGTCTCTGCATCCCAATACCTAACACTCAAATCCATTTGGGCTCTTTGTGATATTTTGTTTAAACTTTCATCAAAGCCAATTACATAGTTAGAATTTGAATTTAAAATAATTTGATAAACCGAATACAACACTATAGGAAATTTTATCTTTCTGCAATCTTATGTTCTGTGCAATGGTGCTATCAGGGAACATCCTTGGAAAGAGGCACACACTACCTTCTGCATTGCGTAAAGAAGTGTTGCATTACTAAATTCACGCACCATATAATCTCTGCTTCTGTCACTTCATCTTTCAGTTTATATTTATCCTAAGGAAGGAGGGAAGGTAATGACGACATCTGCATGACGTGATTGCCTGCTACGGCAATGAAAACCGGAACCTTCCATGTTGAAATAAACAGTGTAAAAATAATCACCGTCAAATAAAACACATACTATCACGAGTCTAGACAAATAGCTGGCTACGAATGTTTACACAGCGTTCTGTGTGGTCAGAAACAGACTGAGTTATCTGTTATCCCCACCTGTCCATATGATAACAGAACCACTGCGCACCCCAAGGCCACGGTCCAGGCTAAAACTTCCCAGCTGTACCAACTCGACACGTTTAATATTTATTGACATAAGTCCTGAGGTCATAGCAACGGGCTTATCAAATAAATAATGGGCATCTAAATAAAGAAGTGTTATTTCCTGACTGCCCTGCCCCTAAACCGCTGGCTTACAATACCAAATATTCGAGAGCAATGGCCACTAGTTTTGTTTCTAATCAAAATAAATATTTTCCAGATTTTTTAAAATTTTCCCTGACTTTTCCCTGAATTTTCCAGAATCTTAAAATTCCCTGACTTTTTCTGGTTTTCCCTGTCACTAGACACCCTGTATATACCTATATTAAAATATACCTACGAATTATCCAGTCAGGATAGATTTGGTTATAATTTTATTCAATATTTCTATCTACCTATATTAAAATATAATTACTAAGTATCCAGTCAGGATAGATTTGGTAATAATTTTATTTAACATTACTATCTACCTGTATTAAAGTATACCTACGAAGTATTCAGTCAGGATAGCTTTGGTTGTAATTTTGGTGGTTATAGTTTTATACAATATTACTATATACCTACATTAAAATATACCTATGAAGTGTGAAGTCAGGATAGATTTGGTTATAATTTTATTCAACATTATTATCTACCTATATTAAAGTATACCTACAAAGTATTCAGTTAGGATAGATTTGGTTGTAATTTTCTGCATCAGCAATAAGTCTAAATATTTACCACCAAATCTATCCCGACTGAATACTTCGTACGTATATTTCAATATAGATGGATAGTAAAGTTGAATAACATTATAACCAAATCTATCCTGACTGGATTCTTCATAGGTATATTTTAATGTAGATATATAGTCATGTTGTATAAAATTATAATCAAAAGTTAAATTTTTAGATTTTAAAATTAGTATTAAAATAAACTGACTTTGACGCAGTGCAGTGCGCTGTAGCTACTGCATGGCCGGTTCACGCTATACTGGCATTACAGACTAACATTAAAAATGTGCAGAAAAATTATTTTGTATTTTCCGTGGGAAAAAGTTTATATTAGTATTCTACACATTGAAATGAGTAATTAATGAAAAACAAATTTTTAACAATATCAATAAGACTCATATAAGCTATACATGCCATTACAACCTAATATTTAAAATGTAAAAAAGTAACTTTCTGTATTTTCCGCAGAAAAAAAGTCGATATTCGTGTTCTACGCATTAAAACGAGTAATATAATAACAAACAAACAAAAAACACCGTCATTAAGACTATATTTTTACCAATAGTTTTTCCCAGACCTTAATTATAATTAAGAACAACACCAAGCATTTGACATATTAGTTGTAATTTCAACTATTAATAAACAGAAGTTCATGGTAATCTAGCTTTAAGTGTCATTTGATATTTAAATAGAGTAAGCACTATCAATAAAATCTGATTTTTACTTATTTTTGGTAAAAATATTTTAGGGGAAATGATAAAATATTTTGTAATTACTGTAAAATATAATCCAAGACCAAACTATCAACACTTAACGACCAAGCACCGAGATGTTCAGATACAGAATAAGGAAGCTTACATATTAAATATCTTTATAGGAGTTACTGACAAAGAAGTCATTGACCTAAAAACATAATTATTGTTTTGAAAAATAGAAATTATCTTTTAAAACTATAACATATTCTTCAAATCAAGAAATGTAGTTTTTAACATAAAATCTGTAAACATGACAACTCTTGGCAACATTTATATATTTTGCTATGACTGCTAACCCTCCACAATAGGCCTAGGTCCAAACTTGATAATACACTCATTAAGAATATATATAAATATTTTGACCTACCTAAAAATATATATCGTAATAAAACAATATCACTTTTTAACGTTCAAACACTTATAAAAACCCACTATATCTCTCTGACTGAACGAAAAAGACTAAATAAAATCTAAACACAACAATGATGGCTTCTACTAACTGGCGACTGGCAGACGGGAGCTACTTTCAATCCGTTATGGCTTCTACGCCAGAAATTTATACTTATTTTATAATAAGAACATGTAGTATATATAAAATAAAATAAATCTTTTAAGAAGTAGTAATTTTCTACTTAAATTTGTGAGATATAAAGTAAGCACTTTCTTAAAGTAAATAAATTTGTAAATATTTAGCGAACTATTTTCTTCTGTATCCTGGGATTTACATTGCACTTGCCATATGCGACAGACTGTCTGCTATTCGAGCGGTAACAATTTGAAATAGTTAAAATATTTTCCAAATTGATTAGATTTCATTATCTTTAAATTGTAGATTACTAATTTCAAATTATGATGACACTGTTTATTTACAAATGTACTATATCATTTGACTCATTTGGAGTATTTACACCTTTAAATTTGTATCATATTTTGTTATCACTACAGTAGTTTGAGAGGGGACATTAAATTAGTCATAGTTGAATGGTAATTCCAAGAGTTGACAGCAGAGCTAACTTAAAACAGTGTTATACCAAGATTAAATACCATAATTTATTAATTTTTCTCAGTATAATAAATTCTGATTATTTGGTCATTGAAAATTTGATTACATTTTAAAATGTTAGATTCCAAAGTTTCATGCTTTTGTATTACAAGTACTATTTTATACTAACTTAATTTAACCCTTAATTAACAAGATCTTTTTTACAGTCACTCTGAGACATTTGTAATTTTTTGATAGAACAAATCTGTCTGTCCTGAGCATTAATGAGAACTCACTGAGCCCTTATTATTATTATTAAATTCTTATTACTATTACTTGGGACCAGACTTTTTGTTAACTAAAAGTTGTTAAATTGTTAACTTACACGTGGAGGAAATGTTGTCTTACGACTTCTTCAGTCACGCCCGAAGCCCTAAGACGAAAACGTTTCCTCCAAGTGTAAGTTAACAATTTAACAACTTTTAGTTAACAAAAAGTCTGGTCGCAAGTAAAAGTAAAAGAAAAAGAGTAATAAGAATTAACAACCAGCTCATCATAAACAGCAACAAGATTTTGATATTATTTAATGTTGAGTATTATTTAATTATAGTAACATTGTATATCTGTGAGATGGAATTAAACAAAAAAAAATGTAAAAAGGTCACAATAACCTGGAACAAATATTGTGTGATCTTGAACACATTGAGTAAATAATTTGACTGCAAGGTACAGGAAATTTTAAATTCATAATGAATGGAAGGGTGGGAAGTGAGAATTACTTGAAAATTCATATACGTCTCAGATATATCATGCCAATTAAGGATTAAAAGCAGTTTCCAGACATTTTGCTTTTAAACAAATTTATTTCTAAATGTACAGCAAATTATATTATATGTAAAACAAAATTTACTTTCAAACAATATTTTACTTTCTTCAAGTATAGAATCAAATGGGCGAAAAGAGCACTAAGTGAATTAAATGAGCGGGGGGGGGGGGGGGGGGGGCGATAAATGTTAATAAATACGCAAAAAAACATTTCCAATTGTACTTTCTCTACACAAAAAGCATGAACTGAGTATTATTATAAACAATATGCCAGTCTTGAGAACTAGTAAAAGCAAATATCTAGGAGTAATATTTTCTCATTAATTACTATATAACGAATAAGTATATATTTCTGTAAAAGCCTCTGGATGTACATCGCCAAATCTGCAAGTTTTATTTAAGAGAAGTTTTTGACAATAAATTGATTTGATCTAAGCTAGTTGAAAACAATGTCTTGAAAATTGAATCGTGATTGGGGCTCATGAATAGGACTTGCAGCTATTAGGTCATTTTTTGTTTTTCGGCACAAATACGCTCATCACGAAACATTTTTGTTTGTATTCTATGTTTCCCAAAATGTTTAAACCTTGTTCAATTAAAATAAGGCCGTTTGTCAAGTTTCTAGGTCAACTGATCCTAAAGGATCTGCATTTTTATGTTCTTGCTCATGCATTTCTAAGCTCATCAATTAATTGTTAGCTCCTGGTTGTGTAAATCCAGCAGTTCTTGAACGTCATCATTATGCACTTCTGAATTTAGTTGTCTGGCCAAACCGACACCTTCTTCAATAATTTCATAAGACTGTAGCCTTGATTCCGCTTCAGTTTCAGTGGCGAAAAAAATACACACCTTTTTCCCAACGCCCTTTAAATTTTTTTGTGATATTTCATTCCAAGATTGTCCAATGATTCTCAAAGCATTTAAAACATTGAATTGTTTCCAATAATCTTCAACAGAGATCTCGTTGTTCTGTCTCATAGCTTCATGCTAATGCGCAAATGATCTTCTTGCGTAATAAGCTTTAAATGTTTTGATGACTCCCTGATCCATCGGTTGAAGCAAACTAGTTGTGTTTGGTGGAAAAAATATCACTTTCACGCGTGTGTCAAAATTAGTTAAAATAGTAGGAGGGTGGCCAGGTGCATTGTCAATTAATAGGAATTACTCTAAAAGGAATTTGTTTAGACCGACAATAACGTTTGTTTTGAGGTATAAAATGATGACCAGACCAGTCCTAAAAAGCTGTCACCAAAGGTATCTGATTAGACTTCCAAATCTCGAGCAAGCTAGCTTTAGAAATATTTTTTAATGCCCATCAATTTTCTGAGCAATAAACTATGAAAGATTGCAACTTCCAGTCTACAGCTGTATTTGCGCCAAACATCACTGTCAATCTGTCTTTGGTGGCCTTAAAACCTAAAAATATTTTCTCTTCATGAGCAAAAGTTTTCATAAGCATTTTCTTCCAGAACACGCCAGTTTCTGTGTAACTTGGACAGCATGATTTAAAACCGTGTGATTTAACCGCGTGAGGGAATCGCATAAGACGGGGTAGCGTAAGTCGAGGTATTACTGCACTGCACTTCGAACCATTCAAGAAAGGTATTCTCACCCACTATGTCTGCAGGACTTTTCAAAAGATGCAGCTACAGGAGCTTTTCCATATGATAGAGCTAGTAAGAGGGTTCAAAAGTTGATGAATGCTGGTAAGCATTTGGCATTATAATGGATCCCAGTCTACTGTGGCAGGGAAATAAAGAGGCTGATTTACTGGTATGGCAAGGAGCATTTTAGCCTCTCAGATGAGGCTAAGAATGTTTTAATTTTAAAAATTGGATCCAAAATACATAACGCATTATTAATCTTATATTGAATTATTTGTATTGAGATTTATCAAAATCTAAATATATTCATATATTTATTAACCGATCAAAACTATTTAATAATAACATTTTTCTCCATTAATCACTTTAACATTAGTTTATGACTATCCGAACTTTAAATTTTGTAAAAACGTACTAAGACAGAACGTGGCGTGGCGATCTTCATCAGTCTCTTCAGCTTGGAGATGTTGGGTTAAGCGGTGTTGGTTTTAAAGGCAGGTCTTCAATAGTATCAAAGAGTATGGGTGATTTGTATTGGGTTTGTTCGTTTAACATGTTTTTACTTTGTTTTTGTGTGTCTGTAAATTTCATATTGTTCTAGTGTGTTAAGATGTGGTCCTTTTTTGTTGATGTGCAACATTTCTGTGTAATGCATGTGTATTTGTGTCCTGTTTCTTTTATCTGATTGTAAAATGCTGAGTTGGTGTTCTGTTTGTGTTCCTCTACTCTTTGTTGAAAGCTGCAACCTGTTTGCCCAATGTAGAATTTGTTGCAGTTTAATTTGTATATGCCTGGTGCTTGTAGTTTATCTTTGTTGTTGGTGTTGTATTTTGTATTGTAGATTGTTATTAGTTTTGTATGCTATTTTGTATCCTGTTTTTTAAAATTTCTGGGCTTTTTGATATTTTGTTTATGTATTGTATTGTGATGTATTTGTTTTCCCTCTCCTTAGTGTTAATTTTAGTGCTTTTTTGTATATTGTGCCATAGTTTGTCTATTATTGTGGTGTTGTATCCATTTGTGTATGCTAAATATTTAATGATGTCTAGTTCGTTGTTTTCTGTGGCCATTGTGACTTCTATAAGTCTATGGAACATGGATCTGAAGGCAGCGTGTTTGTGTTGGATAGGGTGGTTTGAGGTATTGTGGCTAAGTGTGTCTGTCGTAGGTTTCCTGTAAATGTTGAAGCTGTGTTTTTGTGTGTGGCTTTTTGTTATGGTGAAGTCGAGGAAGTTTAGGGATCGGTTGGTTTCAATCTCTGAGATGAAGTGGAGTTTCGGGTGTACTTTATTAGTGCAGGTGAGGAGTTTTTCACATTGTCAAGTGTTGCCTCTGAATAGAGTTATGATATCATCAACGTATCTGTGACAGTGATGATTAAAAAGTCACTAAACACATTAAATGTAAAATTCCAATGACAATAGTAAAAATTTTTGCTTAATTCTATTTAGGAAGTCTTCAGGTTGATATTGCAAACATTATTTAATACATTTATAACTTCTTTTTACACTTTGAAATTACTTGCGACCAGATATTCTGTTAAATTGTTAAGTTACACTTGGAGGAAAACATTTTCGTTTTACGACTTCTTCAGCCTCCTAGTGTAAGTTAACAATGTAACAACTTATATTTAACAGAATGCCTGGTCGCAACTAATTTCAAAGTGTAGTAAGTGATTATCAATCAGCTCGCCATGAACAATAACAAGATTTTGACTTTTATAGTGTAAATTTATAGTTTAAAAATGTTCACTTTTCTATATTTTTGAGGAGCTTGAGTCCTAAAGGCCCCCCCCCCCCTATTAAATCCGCCACTGCAGGAGATGTATTCCATTGGTGGCGGTTATGGTCTGAGTTGACAAAAAGATTACATCTTCCAAAACAACCTGCCTCAATAATAAAAAAAGTAAGTGATAATATATATATATATATATATATATATATATATATATATATATATATATATATATATATGCAAGTGTACCATGTCAATATACGTTCAAGTATTTTAGTCATATAATTATATTGATGTTTTACTTCTAAACTGAATACTGTACGAAATATATACCCTCTGCTCCACCTTATTGGCAGTTACTTCAACTGAACTGGCCCCCTCTACCAAAAATCCTGGCTATGTGCCCGCATAGACAGACAGATAAAATGCAAATGAAGTACAGTAGAATTAAAACAAAAGATTTATAGCTTCCCTTGTTTATATGTGATTGTATCTGCACAATAATAGTGTTAAAAAAACCTAAGATGTGTAATTAAAATTCCCTTCACTACTCTGGTCAGTGGATGAAGGGTCTGAAATTTACAAATGATTTTCAGGAATCATTAATTATCTCAATAATTATTAAGATCAGCGACTACCTCTCTGATTAACAAAATGTATTTAATCCTGTTCAATTTGACCATGCTGAACATGAATCTGAAATTATTTTTACGGCAAACATAAATCAACATAAAATAAAATAAAATAACCTAACCAAACCTGACCTATATGCTTACTAATGCTGTGATAGCACGTTTTATTCTCGTCAAATCGTGCAAATAAAAACAACAAACTTAAGTCATGTGACCCTCAAGGTCCTTTCTGATTGGCTGACAGATGGCATGTAACTTTTCAACTGCGGAAAAAGACGCCAATCTGTTTTTTTAGCGGTACCACAAAATCAATCATCTTGGTGATAGTAGTCGCGAGACATAAAACATGCATTCTAATTGGCCGACAGATGCTGCCTGACTTTTCTACCGAAAAAGCTTGTATTTATGTGTGTGTGTGACGATGGACTGTGATGAATCTTGTCACACATTATTTTTCGAAGTTTGCTTTTTTAGTGAAAAGTGGGTTATTGAGGTCTTATGTTCGCACAACGTCCTTCCGACAAAAACAAACTGTTTGTAGTGGGATAGCACAGAGAAGATCACGGACTACTTCAAGTTTTGGTGTGAGAAGGTTGTTTCATTGCCAAAGTTAGGCCGGAAAAGGTGTGGGTGGTTTTCGGCTAAGATAGTTTTGCTTTTAGAGCGAACCAAAGTGAACATAAACCAACTCTGTGCAATATCAACTTTGTACCCACTAACTTAGGTACCTCCAAGGTAAGCACCTAGGTTAGGTTAGTTTATTTTGTTTGCCGTTAAAAATAACTTTGATTTGACTGAAGATTTGTGTCCAGCCTGGTCAAATTGACCGGGATTTTAAAAAATTTCCCAATCAGAGCAAAAGTTGCTAATCCTAATACTTACCATTATCTCATTTAGGAGTATTAAGGAAAAACAAAACCACTGCAAAATTCTTAATTACAATTTTATTTGTAACAACCCAGCTTTATTCTAAACATAAATTTATATTCAGAATTGGTTTAAGTTGTGTACAAATTACTTTAGCACTGGTTGTAGATCTTGGCAGCCCTTTGTAACAGCAATCAAGAGAGACAAGAGTGCCTTTTACACTTAATTAATTTATTTCTTAAACATAGCTTCAATTTGTATAGACTATTTAATTTTGAAAAAAACTTATCATTACATTATCCTATTTTTTATGAATATTTCCTTTCTGTCTATTTTAGTTAACTAAACAATAAACAAACTTTTGAATGTTAAATTTGTAAAAAAAAAATAACATATCCAACCTTTACTCTCCTTTAAAAATAAAAAAGGCAAGATAATTTTTGAAATTTCAATTACACCAGATTTCAAAGCCACCACAAACTCATTTCCTTAACCACACAAGAGAAACTGAGTAGATCTAACTACATCATCATTGTACACTATATTAAGGAAATTAATATCGTTAGTAATAATTGCCATTAATTTAATAAAAATACTCTACAGACGACTTGCTCGGTTAGAGAAAAAGTAAACACATATTACCAATCTAAGTCTTGTAACACAAAAATTGACCTCCAGAAACCATTTTGAAAACAAGGGTGATCAAGCAGAAGTATCAAAGAATTTTCATTGTCATTCTAGGGATCAATACATTTCTAGGTTTTTTTGAAATGACTAAGGGATTAAATAAATAGCTTGCTGGCGGTTAAAAGGTTTTATTTATTAAAATTTTTAAAAATACAACTTTAATGATTAAATAATCTATACGTTTTTTGCTATTTCAATTTAAAAATCATTAAACTTTTGGACAATTATTAATATTGTACAAATAAAAGAAACATAAATATTCGGGGATTCGCCCCTATTCTTTGGAACGATATTTTTCTCATTGAATATTTAAGTTCCAAGTAGGCAAGTCTCTTATACTTTCTTATTTAGATACATACCTAAATACTTAGATTTATATACTTAGTTATGTAGATAAATATTCTCTATATTTATGTACTGTATATAAGTATGTGTCACTAGTTGTTATGATGGAAACAAATACATGAAATAAATACATATAAAAGCCACTGATGTTCTCGCTCCACGTTTTAATCTGTGAATACCTACTTAAAATATCATGTGTTATATTTAATTCTTTCTTACTTTATCTATTCATTGCTAAATGCTGTGTCTGAATAGGTTATAGGTTCTGAGTTACCGGTGAAGGTTTATAAAACTCCTGAAATCGGTATTTATGGTGCGTTTGGTTTGACCAAAATGTCGTCAATTCTGAGATCATCCAAATTTGTAAGATACTTTGTGGGTTTAGCACGAAATATAGTTTTAAGTACGCCCAGAGAAATTGATGGAGCCCTTGTGCAAAGAAGTCAATGTTTAGCTAATACAGTTTCTAAGTAAGTACATTAATAGGTTTGTATTATTGTTTAGTTCATATAACTAATTTTTATTTAGTTAATATGTGAAGAAAACTGAGGTTTTTATCCATTGTTGAAAGACGAACCATACTTAGTATTTGTAAAGCCATAGTATACTGATTTCTAATAAAAATATCAAATGTCACAGAATTTGTAAAGCCATAGTATACTGATTTCTAATAAAAATATGAAATGTCACAGAAAAACTGCATGGATTCTGGAAAAATAATCAAAAATTTTGCTGATTCTAAAAAAAGACCAAACCTTTTATAGAAAAAAAATTCGAACAGACCCGTATTTGGTCAAGTATTACTACAACTTACATTACGTTATGGAAAAATGAAATTTATGTTTACAATGTAGCTGTTTTACATATATCTGGTAATATAGATACATAAGTAAATGGTAATTAAATATTGAGCCGTATTGCCAATGTTTTTTAATTTTAAAAAAATTACTCGTTTTAATGTGTAAAACACGAATATCTTTTTATCCACAAAAAGTAAATTTTTTGTTCACATTTTACTGTTAGTCTGTAATGGCATGTAGAGCGTGAACCAGGCGGACAGTAGCTACAGCGCACTGCACTTTGTCTTGACATGAATATACTTGTAAAGCATTTAGCTAGGATAGATTTGATTGTAATTTTGGTAAATGAGACATTGCCAAACTTATTTATAAAATTACAATTGAATCTATCCTGGCTGAATACTTCATAGGTATATTTAAATATATGTATATAGTAATGTTGCCTACAATTATAACCAAATCTGTCCTGACTGGATACTTCATAGGTATATTTTAATATAGGTATATAGTAATGTGTAAAACATGCTTAAGTAAGGTTAGTTTTGGTTTATTTATTTTACTACTCAATGAAAAGTTAAATATTTACATTTAAAGGTTAGTATTAAAATAATGTGATAGACGCAGTGCAGTGCGCTGTAGCTACTGTGAGCCCATTTCACGCTATACATGTCATTGCAGACTAACATAAAAATGAAAAATATTAACTTTCCGTATTTTCCACAGAAAAAAGGTTGATATTCGTATCCCACACATTAAATCGAGTAATTAAAAAATACATTAACATTAGGGAATTATTAAGATCAGTGACTTGTCTTCCCTGATTAATTTGATCTTGCTGAACACGAATGAGAAGTTTTTTTTTACTGCAAACACATATTTACATCAAAAAATAACCTAACTTAACCTGACTTTGGTGCTTGCTAACGCTCCGATCGGCAAAATTTTTATTTTCCTGATAGATTTGATCTTGCTGAACACGAATATGAAGTTATTTTTAACGGCAAACACACATTAACCTAAAGAAACCAGGTTAGGTTAGGTTATTATTATTTTTTAAGAAAATGTGTTTGCAGTAAAAAAACTTCGGATTCGTCTTCACAAGGTAAAATTGATCAGAACAAAAATTTTGCTGATCGACGCGGTAGACCTTGATCTTAATAATTACCTAACAATGAAACTCAATATTTACTTAAATTTTATATCCTAAGCTGATGTGAAAGTGTGGCCTCTTACTACTTTTGGTATGACTCGTAAAAAAACCACTACTTACTAATATTTTTTTTCAGGAGACGTGTTTTGATATATATATATATACATACACACACACGTATATTTTCTTAAACAAAGAAACTTATAAATTAATAAAGGCAAATTAATGTGGTTTTTATTACTTACATTGTGTAGTACTTAGATTTTTACAACTTAGACATAGAAGAATGTACTTATAAATTTTTTAAAAAAAACAAATTGTTGTTAGATAAAGGTGATGTCTGAAGTTATTCTTGGTTTTTTGTTAAAAAAATTAACTTTTTAAAATCCTTTGAAAAATAATAATTTTTTAAAGTATTTTATTTTTCAAAAGTAGGTTAAAAGTTTTAAATATGCTAAATGTTTTGGATATGTTACCAAAATAATAATCAGCTAAAATAATAATACTGTAGAACCTCTCAAACTCGATTCCGAAAACTCGACAGGGCTGGTGAATTAATAATTTTTTTACACCACCCATAACGTAAAGTTTTCCATCAGGACATAGGCCGCCCAAGAGCACTAGAAATTCAGACTAGGTTACTGGGTTTTCCAAGGTCGTTCAACACACCCTTTACCTGCCCAGCTAAGGCGGGCTATTGTTTGCACACGTTCGGGGATTTCTGTGGCCACTTTCCTTATCGTGAGGCCGCGCGTTGATCTGGGATTCCCGGGGAGGTAATAAACTACCCTCGCTACATTGTCGTCACTAGGCGTTCAGTTTAGTGTTTGTTGAGACACAGTTGTGGTCAGTTGCTTTTGTTTGAGAGTGGTTGACAATTGTTTAAACGAATTTTGTGCTGGAATATAGAGCGGAGAATTTTGTGCGGAGAAGAAGAGGAAACAAGTGTCGGTGTCAGTGGAAGCAAAGTTTGGTGCCCTAAAAAGACTTGAGCGTGGTGAAAGCGTAAATAAAATAGCGTTGGACTTGAACATCGGTAGGTCTACAGTGCTTGGTTGGAAGAAAAAGACATTTGAAATTGAATCGTGGTGTTTGAAAAGACAGTGTACAGAATCCATCGCTGAACGAAAAACAATGAGAAGTGCAGATTTCGAAAAAGTCGGTGAAACCCTTTACCAATGGTTCCGTGTGCACAGGGAGAAGGGAACGCCTATATCTGGACTCATCCTGCAAGAGAAAGCTCTTCAGTTTTATGAACAATTTAAGGGCGAAGGAGAGCCTGGGTTTACAGCGAGCAATGGTTGGTTTTCAAGGTAGAAACAATGATTTTGAATCAAGCTGCTCAGTATCTGCGGGGAAAAACTGTCAGCTGACCCTAACAACGTGAGTGACTTCAAGACCAAACTACACGAGTTTATTGAAAAAGAAGGACTGTCAGGTGATCAAATCTACAATGCAGATGAGACAGGACTAAACTTTCGAATGCTTCCTACTAAAAGTTTAGCTCTGAGAGATGAAAAAGCTGCACCAGGTTTTAAGAGAAGTAAGGAGCGTGTGACTATTCTTGCCTGCAGTAATGCAACAGGAGAGCACAAACTCAAATTAGCGCTAATTGGAAAAGCAAAAAAATCAAAAGCATTTAAAACTGCTAGATGCACAAGTGATGGCAACTTTGAACTCCCAGTTTGGTATAGAAATCAATCTAATGCTTGGATGAGCAAAGCAATTTTTAAAGAGTGGTTTTCTAAACAGTTCGTCCCAGAGGTTGAGAAGTTTCTGAAGAAAAAAAATCTTCCCAGGAAAGCTCTACTGATTCTCGATAATTCTACGACTCACCCTGATGTGCAATATTTACAGGACAAAGACATTAAAGCAATGTTTCTACCGTCTCTCTGTCAACCAATGGACCAAGGAGGTTTGGCAGCGTTAAAGAGAAGGTACAGACGTAAGCTTTTGTCATCTTTGGTGTTGTCCTTGGAATCGGGTGAGGAGCTAACGGCTAAACTAAAGAAGATCAATTTATTAGATGTCATTGGATGGGTCTCTCAATCTTGGATCGAGCTTGAGACCATAACCCTCATTCGTTCTTGGAGGAAACTTCTAGATCACGCAGGCAATGATTTGTCGTGTGATGATGGAATCAATTCTGAAAATAGCGACTTGATTGAACTCATGAAAAAAATCCCAAGGTGTGAAGAGTCTTCAAGCAATGATGTCAATAAATGGATGGATCTTGACGGAGCATCAGAACCATTAGGAGGAGATGAAATCTTCGCAGCTGTCAAAGGGCGTGACGTAGAAAGGGACGATTCGGAAGAAGAAGAGCAAGAGGACCATCGACAAGAAAGAAAAGTTAGCCACAGTTTAGCCGTGAAATTTATTGAAGGGACATTGCAGTACTTAGAGCAGCAAAATGAGACTGGAATGGAGATTCTGTTCCTCAGGCGACTGTGATCAAGCTGCAAGACGCCGGTTGGAGACAGAAAAGCAGTCTTCAATCACAGGGTTTTTCAAATTACTTCAGTAAGTTTACTTTTACACTTTTTTTCTAGTGTTCAGAAAACTTCCCATAACTAACTGTGATGGATTTTTTATAAGCAGCATACACAACTTCAATAATAATTGTAATGAACACTGTATTTTCAGATTCTACTAGGCCTTTTGTCTCAAATTTAAAAAAAATTTTTTGATCATAAGTTATAAATGTTGATATAAATATATAATTGTATATAAGAAATCAATAAATGTACAATTTTAATACTCTAAATAAACGTTTTTATTCAACTCCTAGTTATTTTTATTTAAGTTCCCTAAAACTCGACAACCTTTAAGTCCACATCGTGTCGAGTTTGAGAGCTTCTACTGTATGTTGAAACTTTTGTTAATGTTATATCAGGATATGAAAACTTTAAGTATGTGATTATTGTTTGTTTTTTTCTTTTAAATAGATATAATGCCAATTTTAAAAAATTCAAAATTTTAAAGTTTTTGCTTTAAAGTTTATTTATTAGATTAATTGTTTGATATTTGTTCTTTAGCAATTACGCAACAGTTGCTGCTCATAAGCAAAACAATACGCTAGATAAGTCAATCAAAAGGCTGGATGAAGATGCTCGAAAAATTGGGAGAATTTCTCGTAAAGAAATTGAAGAAGTTCTAGATGAAATTCGCCAGTCAAGTAATAAAAACTTTATTTTTAGAATCATTTGGTAGACACTAAACATTCGTGAACGAGTGTTAAGTGCCCATTTTCTTTAATTTGTAATAAAATGCCGATATTCACAGTTTCAAGTAATAAATTAAGGGCTCTATTATTAGCCTTTATTAATTAATGTTTAAATATTTATCATAATGGATGTTGAAGAGAAATAGATGATTTTAAAACTGAAAGTATTTGACCTTAAAAGTTTGTGGGAATTGTTGCATTCAGTAATAGAATTTTACTTTAGTATTTTTTTATCTGAGTAGCAGTCTATTTCAGTTTTGGTGTTTTCTTTCCTACAGCTCTTTTGTATTATATTTTACATTATTTTAGGACTGGTTCAGATTTTTATAACCCTCAGTAGTAGATTATAATCAATTATTTTTTTATTAAAAAAAAACACTGTTTTCTAATAACATTGTAGAAATCAGTTTAAAATATAAGTATATATATATATATATATATATATATATATATATATATATATATATATATATATATATATTAAATATGGTGATATGTTTTCTTGTAATATAGTTAAAAAATTAAAAATATTTCAAAAACAAGAATACTTTTAATAAATATATTTATTCAAAGCTTTTCGCCGATAAAATAGTACCAGCATCTTCAGGAAAATAATTATCTAATACAATATTTTTAAAAAATTGCACAATTTTGTAAAAATATTTTATTAGATAATTATTTTCCTGAAGATGCTGGTACTATTTTATCGGCGAAAAGCTTTGAATAAATATATTCATTAAAAGTATTCTTGTTTTTGAAATATTTTTAATTTTATATATATATATGTATATATTGTTATACTTTGGGTAATTTTTGCTTTTATACAAGTCTTAATAAAATTTATAATTTAAAAGAAATAACAATTCAATGCTGCTTTTTGTTACAATAAACTTTTAATATCTTAAAATGACATTCCTTGTTATCTTTTACAAAGTCACTTACTAATTAAAAAAATTTCTTATTTCCTCTACAAAGAATTACAAAAATTTAAGCTTTATTAGCCTAAGTCTAAAATTTGTTATGGCAGCAAGAAGTTTAGTTATAAAATTTAATATGAATTGAAATTGATTTAATTATTTCAATTTGAGCTTGAGCTCTCTTTATCTCGGGTTAAATAGGTGGGTTTTCTAAATTTTGACTAATAAATTTTGAGTTGGCACTTTCAAAAAAATATCTAAATTACAATTCTTACAAGTTAAAATTTTTACAAGTTATTTTAGTTCCTAATTAAATAATTTCCTGAATAATGTCTTCTTAATTGATCAATTCAATGGTTTGGCTTATTGTTACTCTGTAAATATGATTTAAATACGATACTGCACTTTCCGCACCAGTTAAAAAAAATAAAATTTTTACAGCCAATTCTGAATACGTCTTCCTCGTTCCGATGCTTTGTTCCAACTGCTTACTGACGCTACCTTTGTTAGAAAAAAAATGGCCAAGTCGTGAATTTCCGCTATTTTTTCGTTTATTCCTTGCAAGTAACAGCTTTACGGATGTCATGTTCTTCTTCTTTACGGATACACTTCTTCTTCTTAACAACTGCACTTAAATTTCTTTGCATTTAAATCCAAAACTGTTTTCTATTATATCTCCACGAGAAATATTTAAACGAATATCTTTTGCCGGTCAATGCGCACGCAACTCCACAAATCCGTTATGCATCGTGTTTACTACAGCACATTTCACTAGCTTGCCGTGTGAAAGTTTTAAGTGTATTTTTACATTGTTCTATTTAAATTGTTACCTATCAATTATTTCTAATACATTTTCTTATAAATAATGATTTGTGTGTTTTTTTTTTTTATATAAAATCTTGTGATTAGATCTAAAATGTGGCCGTGTGCATTTTCTACACAAGTGAAATTAGGTTATGTTTACAATTCGTTCCTGGTATATTTTAGTAATTTTTTACATACTGAATTTATTTATATATTTATCTTAATTTGGTAAGTGCCTTTTATATATATACTACTTCAAAATGTTACATAGTCCCCAAATTTAGATTAAAAAAAAAATTTTGATTCCAAAATTCCTCCTTTTTTTTTATCTCAATTTTCACATTTTGGGAGTAAACTCTTACTCTATCCTTCTTGCTTGTCTGCTGCCATCTAATTACATATGATATACTTAACTCCTAACAATACAATAAATTAACAATTAACATTTAATCAACAATCCTCTTACTCTTAACTCTCAATTTTCACATTTTGGGAGTAAACTCTTACTCTATCCTTCTTGCTTGTCTGCTGCCCTCTAATTACATATGATATACTTAACTCCTAACAATACAATAAATTAACAATTAACATTTAATCAACAATACTCTTACTCTTAACATCTCGTACATTAATCATTTTCTGATTCTTAGAATCTATTTTATAAACTTTTTCTTTTTCTTTCTTTATTTTAATTTTAATAGAATGGGATCCTTCCAATCATAAGTCTTTTTATTTATCTATACAATCTATCTTCTGACACAGTGTTCTTTTTTAAATTTTAGCCTAACCGAGTCATAGCATGTCTAGGTTGTTTGTAGGTTAGGTCCTTGTTCTTATTCATTCATCCCTTCCTATTTTATTTATTTTTACATATTTTTTTTTTTTTTTTTTTTTTTTTTATATATTTTTTTTTTTTCAAGTGTTTGTTTAATTATTAAGTCATTTCTGGTCTATTGTCATTTCCGGTTTATTTGTTATCTATCCCTCCTACATTCGCTTCCTTCTCCTAATACTTTTATATCCTGAGTCATTCCTGTTGTTACCATCTTATTATCCCTTGTTATTTTCCTTTCTCTCGACTTCTCCCTTTATTTATTTAATTTGTTCTACCTGAAATTTATCTGATTCTCCCTGGTGTGCCTCCCTTGGTTCATAAAATTTCTTTAACAAGCTAATATGGAAAATTCCTCTAATTTTATTGCTTCTAGCATCTTTGATTTCATAAGTCGCTTTGCCATATTTCTTGGTGATCACATAAGGTCCATCATATACATAAAATAATTTTGCCATCTCACCTCTTATACCCTGTGGTTGCCAATTTTCTTTTACTAATACCTTGTCCCCAACATTTAATTCTTCTATTTTATGAGTTTTATTAAATTTCTCTGCTCTCTTATGAGCCTTCTTCTTAATTCTACTCCTAGCAATTTCTAAATGTCTTTCTAAATTTATTAATTTTGAACTCCAGCCAAAATTTTTTATTTCCTTTTGCCAAAACCTTTCATCCTGAATTCCTAGTTGTAGCTGGTTAGGTGTGTATCCTGTAGTCTCATGAGGAATTTCATTAATTGCCTGGTTAATAACCTCTACATACTTTCCCCATTCTCTATGGTTATGATGACAATATGTTCTCAAACATCTAATGATCTCCTTATTCACCCTCTCAACGATATTGCTTTGTGGCCTCCTTATTGGAGAAAATATTGGTTTCATTTCTCTATTTTTTATATACTCCAGCCATTTCTTATTATTAAACTGGGTTCCATGATCAGTCTGTATTCTTTCTACTCTCCCGAAATTTTCTATATAATTTTCTAAACATTTAATTGCCTCCCCTGTGGTTGCCTTTTTCAATTTATAGATTTGAACGAATTTTGTAAATACATCTAACATTACTAATAAATACTTATAGCCTCCTACAGTTCTTTGAAATGGTCCTATAAAATCAATTGACAATTGCTCCTTTGGTTTTTCCACTTGGATCCCTTTCATCTCTCCAAAATTACCTTGGGTTACATTTTTAGCTCTTTGACAAATATTACATGTTTTAATAATTCCCCTAATGTTTTTTCCCATCTTCTTCCAAGTGAAGCTCTCTGATAATATGGTATGACATTTCTTAGCTCCTGCATGCAGGTAATATTCATGACAAGTACCCACTATTTCTTTAATCATTCCCTTTGGTACTACTATTTTCCAACTTTCCCTATTTCTTTTGTATACTAAGTCATTAATAATTTTATAATTTTGAGGATAATTTTGAATGTTTTCTTTTATTTCTCTAACTTCCAAATCTTCTACTTGTAATTTACTAAATTCTTTAAATTTTGTACACATTTCCATATCCATAACTCTTTCTATATAATTTATTTGTAATTCTGAATTTTGGTCTCTTCTTTCAAACTTATTTTTGTCACAAGGGTTCCTGCTCAATAGGTCTGCAACTACATTTTCTTTTCCTTTACAGTGTTCAATAGTATAATCATACTCTTGCATTAGTAATATCCATCTATGCAATCTTGAATTTAAAATTTTACAAGTCTTAATAAAAGTTAAGGCCTGATGGTCAGTCTGGATCACAATTTTTCTTCCTAGGATGATCTGTCTTGCTTTCTGCAGACAAAACAATATAGCAAGTAATTCCTTCTCAGTGGTATAATATTTAACTTCACTTCCTTTTAATGTGCGGCTCATAAACATTACTGCCTTTTTCTCCCCCTTTTCATCAATCTGATAGATGTGTCCTCCTATGGCATATTCACTGGCATCTGTTTGTAGGTAAAATGTTTTTTGGTAATCTGGGTGAGTAAGTACATTTGTTTCCAAAAATTTTTTCTTTAATTTAATAAAATTTCGCTCCTCCTCTTCTGTCCAAATAAATTTGTTTCTATTAGATAATAATTTTAACAATGGTTGTACAAATTCTGAATATTTTTCTATAAATTTATTATAATAATTAGCCATTCCAATAAAACCTTTTAACTGTCGAGGATTTTTATGTGAGGGAAATTCTAATATAGCTCTAACCTTCTCTTCATCCATTTTTACTCCATTTGTAGTCAATCTATATCCTAAGAATGAAATATCTTTTCTACAGAACTCTGATTTATCAAATTTAATGGTCATGTTGTTTTTTAAAAAAATTTGGAAGATCTTTTCTAGGTGTTTTTTATGCTCCTCAAATGTCTCAGACATACAGACTATATCATCTACATATATTAAGGTGAAATCTTCTAATTCCTCCCTCATAATACTGTCCATAGCTCTTGCCAATGCTGCTAGAGATGTTTTCAATCCATAGGGTGTAACAACAAACTGGTATGTTTTCCCTCTATGTTGGAATGCAGTATATTTTCTTGACTCCTTTTCCAATTCAACCTGCCAGAAACTGTTAGTGAGGTCCATGGTACTCAACCAATTAACTCTCTTTGCTCTGTGTAGAATCTCATTTATTCCTCTATAGCAATCATAATCCGGAATTATAATTTCATTTAGTTTTCTTGCATCTAAACATAATCTAACTTTCCCATTGGTTTTGATGACTGGGACTATTGGATTAATATATGGACTAGTACTTCTTTCAATTATACCTAACCTCAACATTTTCTCTATCTCTTCTTGTACCTGATCTTGGTACTTTGTAGGAATTGGGTAATTTCTTTGGTAAAATGGTACATCTTCCCTAACTTTAATCTTATGTTTATATGCAGTGCATAAACCGGGCTGGTCTGAAAATACTTCTTTATACTTTTCTATTAAATCACTCATCTCCTGTCTTTGTTTCTCAGTTACCTCTTCATTCCCTATTCTTTCAAAAATATCCTCTTTTTTTATCTCTCCCTCCTCTTGTACAATTTTAATATAATTTTGACTCTGGTTTCCAAAAGTTTCAAATTCTTCCCATTTTTCCATATCATTCATTCCTTCCTGTTCATCACAACTCAATTCCTCCTCCATCTCATTTTCAAAATTATTCATCTCCCCTTTAAATTTTGTCTGCCCATCTACACTCATTTTTGATTTATATAATTTGTTTTCATATTTAAACTCCATCTCCCATTTTCCAAAATCAAGTTGTGCCTCCACATCCATCAACATATCCGTACCTATAATAAATTTTCTCAATAAGCCTGGCACCACTAGGCATTGAAACGGATATTTTACCCCTCCTATTTCTCCTATTACCATGATCATTTTGTTTATCTTTTTAGTTTTCTTATTTGTTGCAGTCCGAATGGTTAAATTTTTTATTGGTAGGATTTCTATTTTTCCTATTTTATTTTTATTCTCTAACATCCATTTCTCCTGGATACATGTTACGTTACTGCCTGTGTCTATTAATGCTAGTAAACTTGTATCTTCCATCTTAATCTCTATCTCTGGGTTTATTATTTTTTTTTCAATTCCTAAATTATAATTTCTCTCCTCATCTTCTTGTTCTAAAAATTTTCTACTGATTAATACATTATTTATAGTTAACTTAATTTTATCGTAGGAGCTTTTATCAAATTTTATCACTGGCAACCTCATTTGTTCTGTTTGATGCTCCTTTTCCTGATCCAAGGCGACGATACCAGTGTTCTCTAGTTTTCCGTTTGACTATGTGCACCATCCTCCTTCCTTGTCCCCACGCCTGTCCTTGCCTCTATCTGATTTATTTCCTTCTGGCTCCTGTCATTTGTTCTGTAATTCCTGTCTCCTCTATTTTCTCGACTATTTTCCTGCCCTGGTCTTGGTTCAATATTCCCCCTCATATGATTATCTATTCTTCTGTTAAAAAACTGGACATATGGCCGTCCTTCACTTCTATATTCATTCCTTCTATACAATTCTCCTGGTCCTGGAAATCTTCTATTTCCCTGCTGTCTCATCCCTTCCTCACCCCTTCTGGGTGGAAATCTATTTCCATTCTGTTCCTCTCTAGGGGTAGGCCTATTCCATGGTCCCCTGTTTCTCTGTCTTATTTCCTTATTTCTCTCCTCTATATCCTCCTCATTTAGCATCCTTTCCATCTCTCGGATCGTTTTTATATTTTGTACTCTTCTTGACAACTGTATCCTTTCATTAAAATGCCGGCTTAATCTCCGGACTATCTCTTCCTCATTTTGCGGTGGTGTCATGTTCTTTAAAACTATGACTCTTTCTATGAAATAATCTGCTCTGGCTCTTCCATTTCCCTCTATATACCTTTCATTTTCTATTCTCTCTTTGATGCCTTCCTGTATTTCTTTGGCCCAGTATCTTTCTATAAATCTATCTTGTAGATCCGCAAAATTTTCCACCTCCTCTCTGATTGATTCCCACCATCTTGCCGCTCCTACTTCCAAGGCTCTATCTATGATTCCTCTCCATTCATTTTCAAATCCTTCCCCTGTCCTACATCCAAATTTTCTCTCCACATACCTATCCAGTCTTTTTAGGAACTCCATAGGGTTCCCATTCCTACCATTAAATTTTGGCATCTCCTCCTGATTCCCGCATGACACCTGTATTATCCTTAGGCCTTCTCCTCCTTTATTTTCTTCCACCTTCTTTTCTACCTTTTCCATTCTCTGGGTCAATTCCCCTTGTTTCTCATTATTCCTCCTTCCTTCTGTTTCCAGTCGGTCAATTCTATCATTATTATTGTTTTTCTCAATCGCTATCTCCCTATTTAAAACTCTTAACTCTTCCCTGTTCTGTATTGTCATTCTTTCTACCTTCTCTATCTCTTTCTTATTAATTTCTGTCACATCAGCTATTATTTCTTTTGTTTCCTCTAAATTCTCCTTAATCTTCTCCTCTAAGTCTCTTCTCATAACTCCTATTTCAGCATTATTCTCTGTTCTCAACTGTTCCCTCATATCCTCTATCATCCTCCTATTCTCTTCCTTTAGGCTTTCGAATTTCTTATCCATTTCCAACCTACTTGAGGCAAATCCTCTGTTCATCTCTTCTTTCATCTCCTTATTTTCCTCCTTTATATTCTCTTTTAATTCCTTTTTTAATTCTCTCATATCCTCCTTCATTTCCTCTCTCCCTTTTAGACTCATTTCCATGAGAGATCTCATCATTTCCCTCAATTCTTCATTCTCATTATTTCCCTTTTTCTGTTGGGTTTGCATCAGTGGTAATCCCCTAGCCTCATCTACTTGGGTTTCCACCTCACTCTCTTCTATAGGCATATCTGTGCCTTCCGTTTCTGTCTCTTGTATTTCTAGGCTTGTCCCTTCTTCCAATTCTATTAGGCCTATTGTAGCTTCTTCCTCTTTTTCATCTATTTTTTCTTTTAATGTCACATATTTTCCTTTTGCAGCTTCCTCAATTGCTGTACCCTTCCTAGACCTACTATGTTTGTTATATTCCTCTAATCTTTCTGTTTTTTTCGCTTTCTCCCTCCTTAAATTATATGTACCTGTTTCAGATTCCATTTTTTTTTTCTTTATCTAAAATTTCAAAATTCCCCTTTATTCTATTTAAATTTTGAAAATTAAAAAAATTATTGACTTATGGTTGCAAAGTCCTGAAAAGTAAACAATATTAATGCAAATATTTAATTAATAATCTTATCTAAAGTGCCTTGAGGTTAATTCTTAAATTTTTTTTATAATCGAGCCCCACGTTTGTGTGCCAAATGTAATAATTGGTAATTTTGTTTTTATAAAAATCTTAATAAAATTTATAATTTAAAAGAAATAACAATTCAATGCTGCTTTTTGTTACAATAAACTTTTAATATCTTAAAATGACATTCCTTGTTATCTTTTACAAAGTCACTTACTAATTAAAAAAATTTCTTATTTCCTCTACAAAGAATTACAAAAATTTAAGCTTTATTAGCCTAAGTCTAAAATTTGTTATGGCAGCAAGAAGTTTAGTTATAAAATTTAATATGAATTGAAATTGATTTAATTATTTCAATTTGAGCTTGAGCTCTCTTTATCTCGGGTTAAATAGGTGGGTTTTCTAAATTTTGACTAATAAATTTTGAGTTGGCACTTTCAAAAAAATATCTAAATTACAATTCTTACAAGTTAAAATTTTTACAAGTTATTTTAGTTCCTAATTAAATAATTTCCTGAATAATGTCTTCTTAATTGATCAGTTCAATGGTTTCTCTTATTGTTACTCTGTAAATATGATTTAAATACGATACTGCACTTTCCGCACCAGTTAAAAAAAATAAAATTTTTACAGCCAATTCTGAATACGTCTTCCTCGTTCCGATCCTTTGTTCCAACTGCTTACTGACGCTACCTTTGTTAGAAAAAAAATGGCCAAGTCGTGAATTTCCGCTATTTTTTCGTTTATTCCTTGCAAGTACCAGCTTTACGGATGTCATGTTCTTCTTCTTTACGGATACACTTCTTCTTCTTAACAACTGCACTTAAATTTCTTTGCATTTAAATCCAAAACTGTTTTCTATTATATCTCCACGAGAAATATTTAAACGAATATCTTTTGCCGGTCAATGCGCACGCAACTCCACAAATCCGTTATGCATCGTGTTTACTACAGCACATTTCACTAGCTTGCCGTGTGAAAGTTTTAAGTGTATTTTTACATAGTTCTATTTAAATTGTTACCTATCAATTATATCTAATACATTTTCTTATAAATAATGATTTGTGTGTTTTTTTTTTTTATATAAAATCTTGTGATTAGATCTAAAATGTGGCCGTGTGCATTTTCTACACAAGTGAAATTAGGTTATGTTTACAATTCGTTCCTGGTATATTTTAGTAATTTTTTACATACTGAATTTATTTATATATTTATCTTAATTTGGTAAGTGCCTTTTATATATATACTACTTCAAAATGTTACAATATATATATATATATATATATATATATATATATATATATATTATATATATTGTAATTTTCAATTTATTTTTATTATATTATGAATGAGTGATTCTTTAAAATGTATTTTTTCAAAAATTGTTTTTTATAAAATTTCTCAATCAAGGTAGGTTAGTAAATTTTCTAATTTATTTGAAGAGAAATAAATATTCTAGAGCTTTCTTTTTTTAATAACAAGTTTAATGTATCATTTAAAACAATCTCTTAGCAATTATAAGTTCTATTAATAAATTACAATTTTTTTCTTTTTTAAAGTTTTACAAATTTACTATAAGTGTCTTCTATTATCATAAGTCTTATTACTCTAAATTGTATTTCTCTTTTGGCAGCAACAGTTTTTATTTAATTTAGCCTAAATTGATTTTAATTTTAGTTTAGCACAAGTTCTCTTAATCTCGGGTTATCTGATAGGTTTTAAATTTTGAATAATGAAATCTTATTTGGCACTCTAAAGTACAAGACAAAAAAAAAATCAGCTATAAATGTTATAAACTATGTTACAAATTAATTTATTTCTAGGTAAAATTGTCCCTCAATATTCTTTCTAAATGTTTTCTTTTATAAATGTCCGATTGCAAAATTTCAAAATTGTAGTAATGGATCTAGCCTAGATACTTAAGTGTTTTAGATTGCAGATTCCACTTTTCGGCCTTTATCAAAATATTTAATAAAATCTTTCTAAATAAACAGTTTCAATTAATTTTCTTAAAAGTATTTTATACTGTTAATTGAATTCAAGACTAACGCTCCCGCACTAAGTTTAAATTCGTTAAATTTTATTGGCCAATTCTGAAGTACGTCTGTCTTGCTTGAGGAGGTGTGTGCAACTGAAGCGACGCTAAGCCAAACATTTAAAAATGGCTAAACCAACTATTTCCTTTTTTTTAATTGTTACCGGCTTTACGGATGCTGTATTCACTGCCTTTGGTACATTTCATGTTCTTAATAACTAGATTTTAATTTCTTTGCAGGTAACTGCATTTAAATATTATTTCTTCCGACTACGTTTAAATTATTAGCTGTTCTATTCACAATGCGCACGCACCTCACTGAATATGTTAGTCATCCCGTTTTGGTCTATTTATGCAATCTAAAACGTTTCACTTTCTTAACACTTAAAGGCTTTTATCTTTATATTTACATTGTTTTAGTGTTCTTTTAAAACTGTTACACATTAAATTGTTTCTATTATATTGTTTTTTTTATAGTGGTTATTGTTCTAAACTTGTGATTAAATGTTATGATTTTGCCAATTTAGGTTATGTTTACATTTTTCTCTTTTTTCATAATTGGTTATTTTATAGTTTGAATTTACTTACATACTTATATTAGATTATATATATAGTGCCTTTCTTACTTGCTATTCCAAAATGTTACAATATATATATGAAGTTAATATATTACTATTTCATATATTAATATTTCATATTTTAATATATTAACTTCATAAAGTCAGTGCAACGGAAAAAACAATGGATAACATAAAATATCAAGAATATATATATATATATATATATATATTCCTGATATTTAATATTGTCCATTGTTTTTCCGTTGCACTGACTTTATGAAGTTAATAAATTACCAATTTTGAGTAATTTTATCCACCATTAAGTGCAATATTTTTACCTTGAGTGATGAGGCACCTTTCGGTCTTTGACCATTGTCGAATCACTTTGAGTGATTCGACAATGGTCAAAGACCGAAAGGTGCCTCATCACTCAAGGTAAAAATATTGCACTTAATGGTGGATAAAATTACTCAAAATTGGTAATTTATTAACTTCATATATATATATATATATATATATATATATATATATATATATATATATATATATATATATATATATATATATATATATATATATATATATATATATATATATATATATATTTAGGTTAGTTTTGGTTGGTAAAGATTATTTAAATTTTTTGGACTAGGAGACTGACAGACTTACCTTGGTAAGAGTCCACTCTGTAGTCTTGAAATAGAAACACATAAAAGCACTTAAACAATGATATATTTCAACCACACAGTGGTCTTTATCAATCGAAGAGAAAACACAAAAAGAAATATGAGAGAAATCTATATATATATATATATATATATATATATATATATATATATATATATATAGATTTTTTGGACTAGGAGACTGACAGACTTACCTTGGTAAGAGTCCACACTGTAGTCGTGAAATAGAAACACATAAAAGCACTTAAACAATGATATATTTCAACCACACAGTGGTCTTTATCAATCGAAGAGAAAACACAAAAAGAAATATGAGAGAATGAAATAAAATAAATATAAGTTGTAATCACAGATTGTGTAGAGTAGAAATCAGATGCACAGATTAAAGATATATATATATAAATTGTTTCCATGAGCATATGAGTGATTATAGTTTATATAAGTCTGTCAGAGGAAAAGAGATAAAGTTATTGGGAAAAAAAAAAAAAAAAAAAAAAAAAAAAAAAAAAAAAAAAAAAAAAAAAAAAAAAAAAAAAAAAAAATTGATTTATCTGATGTTGAGGTTAGGGGATTCTCTGGACTTGGTATACCACTGGTATGATAGTTCCCACCTTCTCAGTTCTGAGGGGTTGCAATCAGGGGGGAGTGATTTAATTATTTTTGTGGTATAGCAGTCATCAAAAGTTGCGATGTTGTGACTCGCAGCATGTTGAGCTGTTGGTCTATCCATATTCATAATTTTAACATCATGTCTGTGGCCATTCATTCTGATATTCAGACCATCCGTGGTCAGGCCTATGTACTGTGCTGAGCAAAGTTTACATTGTAGCTGGTATATGACATTTTTCGATGTACAATTATGATGACCCTGTATTTTGAAGACCATTTTTGTTGTTTGGCTGTTGAAACTATTTGCTGAGGGGTGTATTGGACACGTCTTGCATCTAGGTCTATTGCATGGGAAGGAGCCATGAGGAAGTTTGTGTGGTTTCTCTGCATCAGGGTCTGGTAGTTTAGGATGTACTAGGATGTTTTTCAAGTTGGGAGGTTGCTTGTACCAAATTTGCGGTGGATCGGTGAAAAGATTTTTGGTGTGGTCTTTTCACCGATCCACCGCAAATTTGGTACAAGCAACCTCCCAACTTGAAAAACATCCTAGTACATCCTAAACTACCAGACCCTGATGCAGAGAAACCACACAAACTTCCTCATGGCTCCTTCCCATGCAATAGACCTAGATGCAAGACGTGTCCAATACACCCCTCAGCAAATAGTTTCAACAGCCAAACAACAAAAATGGTCTTCAAAATACAGGGTCATCATAATTGTACATCGAAAAATGTCATATACCAGCTACAATGTAAACTTTGCTCAGCACAGTACATAGGCCTGACCACGGATGGTCTGAATATCAGAATGAATGGCCACAGACATGATGTTAAAATTATGAATATGGATAGACCAACAGCTCAACATGCTGCGAGTCACAACATCGCAACTTTTGATGACTGCTATACCACAAAAATAATTAAATCACTCCCCCCTGATTGCAACCCCTCAGAACTGAGAAGGTGGGAACTATCATACCAGTGGTATACCAAGTCCAGAGAATCCCCTAACCTCAACATCAGATAAATCAATTTTTTTTTTTTTTTTTTTTTTTTTTTTTTTTTTTTTTTTTTTTTTTTTTTTTTTTTTTTTTCCCAATAACTTTATCTCTTTTCCTCTGACAGACTTATATAAACTATAATCACTCATATGCTCATGGAAACAATTTATATATATATATCTTTAATCTGTGCATCTGATTTCTACTCTACACAATCTGTGATTACAACTTATATTTATTTTATTTCATTCTCTCATATTTCTTTTTGTGTTTTCTCTTCGATTGATAAAGACCACTGTGTGGTTGAAATATATCATTGTTTAAGTGCTTTTATGTGTTTCTATTTCACGACTACAGTGTGGACTCTTACCAAGGTAAGTCTGTCAGTCTCCTAGTCCAAAAAATCTAAATAATCTTTACCAACCAAAACTAACCTAAAAAATATATATATATATATATATATATATATATATATATATATGTTTACTATATTTAGTAAGTATAGTATATATTTACATATATTACTATATTTGGTGTCAAAAGATTCCTATCCTCAGTACACATGGAGCTGTGGTAGGGGAGCCTGTGGCATCTCTCCTACTTTCCTCACTGTGCCTAATGAAAATGTGTGCAGGATTTGAAAATCACTTGTGAAGTGCATTTAGTGATTACGTTTTTGTTGGCAAAAAATATAAACCAGTTGAAAATCATCGCCAACTTTGTGAAATTTATTGAAATGGAGTAATGAGTTGTATTGATTCTGAAAATGGCCATACCAATGTTCTCAATGAGGTAGTTCCCTATCCACAGTAGTTTCCCTATCCTTGTTGCAGAAGACTTGTTAATAAAAATCAACATAGATATGAAAATTTCTGTTTCACAATTGTTGAACTTTCAAAAGATTTCCCCAAAATTTCATAAAGTTTAATTCATGAAATCGTGAAGGATCTTGGCTACTACCACAAATTTTGTGCAAGTTGAGTACCAAAAGTCCTTATAAAAGACAACAAAAAAAAGTAAAGAAAGACTTGCTGCATCACTGACTTTCATTGAAAAATACTTTAAACATGGTAATACATTTTTTTGATCATATCGTAACTAGTGACGAAACATGGGGGTGGCATGTGAACTGGAAGACAATAATGCAGTCTATGGAATGGGAACACACACTATCTTCCAAAAAATAAAATGTTGTGTGAAAAATTAAAGGTAACTGTTTTCTGGGACAATGAGTGAGGTTAGAAACGCAGATAGGTTATTGTGAAACACTGCAGAAACTACAGTGGGTGATACAAAACAAACATCTGGGAAAATTTTCTAGAAATATTTTGCTTATTTACAACAATGCATAGCCACATACATCTAATCTTACAAGACAGTTTTTGGATAATTTTGGGAGTGAGGTGTTCAATCATCCTCCATACAAGCCAGAACTAGCTCCAAGTGATTACGACCTCTTTTCAGCATTGAAAACCTGTCTTTCATCCCAACGCTTCAATAGTGACACCGAACTTCATGCCAGGGTTTACCCAGTAGTCAAGATCAATGTTATATCGATGTGCAATTTTTGTATGTGGATATCATATCATGCATTTTAATGTGGTAACATGTCATCCGCTATAAACCAGATGAATTGAAAGAGTAATGATCAACAAATGGACCAAATTTTGGCCTGATACAAAGAGTATTCACAGTAACTATAAAATTGTACATAGTGGCAACAGAACTCATATGCATAATGATTTAAAAACTTTTGTAATTTTATTCACCAATCTTTGTATGTCAAAAATTTGTTTTCAAGTGAAAACATACATAAATGTTATTATTTAAAAAATGTTTATTTACCTGCTGCACCTTTACCAGAAATTCACTGAAGTTTCTCTGTATACTTTGGATTATTCTCTGAATTGTCTATAAAATTTTCACAATTATTATCTTGCAATAAAATATAATTACCCGTCATACTATGAGTTGCCAATCTTACTTTTTGTCTACATGCTACATGAACAACTGGCAAGCAGATATAAAATAGAAGCTAAGCGCTGTATTTAGAAATTGTACTGGGATTTAGTGATATATATCGAAAGTAAAATTTTATAGAAATTAATTGAAAAGAGAGCAGACCTGTCAATATAGTTTATTTTGTATTTAAATACATGAGAAACTAGTGCCCACTAAATGAAGGGCTCGACAGACTTCAGAATATTCGGTAGTCTGCCAACTGATAGGGTCGGCATTCTTCAGATGTTTCAGTGATGCATCAATTGATGGGTATAGCAGCCAAAATGTTGATAAATTTTGAATATGCTTAGAATTTTTGCTAACCGAAGAAACTGAAAAGATTTTATGTGAATAAGAGGCATATATTATTTTAAAATAACATACTCAGTAATTTTTTTTTAAACTTTGTAAGTATTACAACATTGCAAGCACAATTCTGTGTCCTTCGTTTTATGTTATAGTACAGATCTATTTTTACAAATTTAAAACAGTACCATACCATTTAATCTGTATGTTGTAAATTAAAAAGTAGCTTAGATATTCCATGCCACCTATGTGTCATTGGAAGCTATCATTCTAAAACTGACTAAAAGCAAATTTTATGTTTCTCCAATTGTTACAGAAAAGGTTGCAAAAAAAGATTTTATAGTGAATTGAGTTATTCTTGCCTTTCTCAGCATTACATTAGAAATTATTTAATTTTTAATAAAGGTATGAATTTAAAAAGTATTTATTCAGAATTAGTAAAAAATGATTAAAATTCAATTTAAATTGTTAAATACAGTAATACCTCGACTTACTCTACCCAGTCTTACTCGACTCCCAAGTTAAACTACTTTAAATGACGTTGAATCATGCTGTGCGAGGTTTGCAGAAACTGGCTTGTTCTGGAAGAAAATGACTAAAAGAACTTTTATAGCGCATAAAGAGAAAATATTTCCAGGTTTTAAGGCTGCCAAAGACTGATTGACAGTGGTGGCTGGCGCAAATGCTGCTGGTGACTATAAGTTTCAACTTCTCATAGCTTATCTCTCAAAAAATCCAAAGGCATTAAACAATATTTCTAAAGCTATCTTGCCTGTGATTGTGGAAGTCGAATCGGAAGGCTTGGGTGACAGCTTCTCTTTTGAGGACTGGTTTAGTCTTCATTTCATACCTCAAGTGGAACGTTATTGTTGGTCTAAACAAATTCCTTTTTAAGTAATTCCTATTAATTGATAATGGACCTGTCATCCTCTTTCTACTTTAAGTAATTTTGATGCACGCGTGAAAGTGATATTTTTGCCACCAAAGAACTAGTTTGACTCAACCGACAGATCAGGGAGTCATCAAAATATTTAGAGCTTATTACACAAGAAGATAATTTTTGCATCTGCATGAAGCTATGAAACAGAACAACGAGCTCTCTGTTAAAGATTTTTGGAAACAATTCAATGTTTTAGAGGCTTTAAGAATCATTGGACAGTCTTAGAATGAAATTTTACAAAAAAACTTTGAATGTGGTTTGGTGTGTCTATTTTTTTTGCCACTGAAACTCAAGCTAAATCAGTGCCAGAGTCAGATGAATTTGCTGATGTGATTGAAGAAGGTGTCAGGTATGCCAGACAACTCAATTTAGAAGTGGATAATATGGGGTTTGATAACTGCTGGAGCAGATAACTACACAACCAGGAGCGGACAATTAATTGATGAGCTCATAGAAATGCGTGCGCCAGAGCAAGACCTTAAAAACGCAGATTCTTTAGACCCAGCTGACATAGAAGATGAAATGACGGATAGAAACTTGACAAAGTGCCTTAGTTTCATTGAGCATATCTTATTAATTTTGGGAAAACATAGAGTCTAACAATAAGCGTTTTTTGTCACAAAAAAAAAAATTAGCGAATTACGACGAAATTCTGCATGAGAAGAATAAATCTTCAATTCGTCAAAGGAATTTATTAGATATTATGAAGCCTTCTATGTCAAATTAACTCCTTTTTACTTACTTCTTTGCAATATGTATGTATATAATAAATATTTTTTTGTATTATCTATTTAAGATTTTAACACATACACACTTTTCTTCTAAATTATTTATTTATTTAGTCTTTGGTCCCAATTAAATATGACTCCTATCGGATGTATGTAAAATTATACCCCGACTGACGCATATTCGACTTACACGGCTATCGCTCAGTCCCACCTATCATGTAAGTACGGGTTATTACTGTATTATCATTAATAAGCTAATAAAGTATTTAATATTATATTGTTTGGCCCTTAGCAAGTATATATCTTTTTAATCACAGTGATTTTTTCATTAACGCCAGTTATGTAACTTACTAAAGAAGCTTAATATTAAATTTTGTTTATTTTACATTAAAAAGTGTTACTTGAAACTATATGTTAGTTTATAAATCTAAATCATCTAAAGGTTTATCTTTCTCTCTGAAATTATTTGGAAAAGTAAGACATTTTATTTTCAAGAAAGGCTACTGTCTTTCAAGAAAGTAATAACATTTATTTTTTTTTAAAGAGAAAGCTACAAGTTCACAGTCTCTCATGGTGATTCGATGCTGTGGAAATCTTGTACCTGAAGAGGCTCCTGAACTGCGGACGCAACTAGTCAAACAAGTTTGGAATACTTTAGAAAAACTAGGTAATTCATAATTATTAATGTAAATGGTTAAAAAGTAATGATTGTTTATTATAATTGAGTAAACTATTTATTTATCAAACAAAAAAATACTCAAAAATTAAAATATTTTAAAGGAAACTATCAATGGACAAAAAGTTGAATTTCTTGGGGAGTGAATATTGTTAAGGAGTTAATAGCATTCCATATTGGTAAGAATGGAGCATATACAAAGGTGTATATATATATATATATATATATATATATAGTTGATCAGGATTGTGAATAACAGCAAACTGACTTAAGATATATTTATGAGTCCTTGTTTATAGTAGATTATATTACAATGAAAACAAATGGCCGAAATGAAAAACTCATAATCAGAAAAGTTAAAATTCCGCTTAACATCAAAAGTTATTACAATAAAAATATTGAAAAGAACCCCAATACCACAAAAATAATCAAAAATAACAAATAAGACAAGTTACTTAAGATTAAACCCTTATGTACATTTCGATGACCATGTCATCATCATCAGAGGGTCTTGTTACAAAACACAATCTAGCACACAAGGAGTTACAAACTAAAATGATCATTTTAGTTTGTACTCCTTGTGTGCTAGATTGTGTTTTGTAACAAGACCCTCTGATGATGATGACATGGTCATCGAAATGTACATAAGGGTTTAATCTTAAGTAACTTGTCTTATTTGTTATTTTTGATTATTTTTGTGGTATTGGGGTTCTTTTCAATATTTTTATTGTAATATATTGTACCACTGTGCTCTTGATATTGTGTATCAAAAGTTATGGTGATTGTTACAGATACTATAACTTGAGATACAGAAAAACACAAAATAGTTACCAGAAAATGTGAAAAATGCAAAATTAAAAACCGGAGAATACAAGGCCAAAGAGAATAAAAACGGCGTAATGATAATGAAGTGGAAAAACAAACAAAATATTTTGCTGTTATCTACTAAACACACTACAAAATTTGTGAAAACAACAAAGAGAAGTGGATATAAAAAATTACAAACCACAAATCGTATGAGACTACAACATAAACTTCGTTACAGATTTGTCAGATCAAATGAGCCCATATTCTTCCTCCTCGAGAAGATGCTCTTAATGTCAAATACCATTCTGTTGAATGGTAGCCTTTAAATTATTATTGAATATAACCAAAGTGAATGAAATGATTTTACATGACATTGCAATAAAAAAAAGCTATCAGTCGTTCAGTTTAGAAAAGCAATTATTAATCATTTATGCGACAAAACAAATGAACGGGAAACAGTTCCCACTTCAAGACCGAGACAATTGAAACATGAACTGTGACGTAATGAAGGCACTGTTAGGAAACAAGAAAGTGGTGTCAGGGCTGATGCAAGAACAATGTGATGATACATACAGGTTTTATGCTTAAAATAAAACTAAAAAAATATCAACATCTTTTGCTGAATGTCGTTCTCATCCAAATTAATACTTACCATGTTTCAACAAACAACACCGGTATTGACAAGGCTCACTACATTTTTTTTTTGTAATCTAATGAATTTAAAATATTAAAATTTTTATTCTATTTTTTCAAGTAGGATATATTAAATTCTATGTATATACTATAATGTATTTCCATAAAATAATTGTAAATAAAATTTTGAACAAGAAATGTAGATACAGTAAACTCCCGATTATCTGTGGGCGGATTAACCGGTTTGCGGATTATCCGGGGTCTGCCATTGTTTTACAAATATCCAATTTTTATTCCAATCAGATTCATGTGTTTAAATTTCTAAACGGTGAATTACGACGTAAATACATAATAAGGCTTAATAGAAGTTAAGATGAAGGGAATAGATATGTAAATATGTACGTACAGTAAACTCCCGATTATCCATGGGCGGATTAACCGGTTTGCGGATTATCCGGGGTCTGCCATTGTTTTACAAATATCCAATTTTTATTCCAATCAGATTCATGTGTTTAAATTTCCAAACGGTGAATAACGACGTAAATATATATAAGGCTTAATAGAAGTTAAGATGAAGGGAATAGATATGTAAATGTGTACGTACTAATTTTTACATTGAAAGGGAAGCATCCTGACGCAGGCCAGCGAAATAAAAGGGGCGAGCAGACTACTGTATATAAGAGACAATGACAAAATGCTTGGACGCCCGAAAACCTAATGTGTATCATAAGATTATCATAAGATAGCGGATTATCCGGGGAATTCATTATCCGGTGTTGCCGGGCCACCCTATTCCACGGATAATCGGGAGTTTACTGTACTAGATATTTCTCACTTATTATATAGACACAATTTCAATCTTCAATATTTTTGTTTTTTTATTTGCAAATTTTCCCCTAAATAATTAGAATGCAAATATAATCTGAATAATTATTTTCACATTTATGTTTTGTAATGTTTCATTACGAATTTGTTTTAAAATGAGGTATTTTTTACATTATTTATACAAATTTATATGGTCTTATAAATTGGAAGTTTGAAGTTTTAAATTAAAGTTCTTAGTTTTTAATTTTTGAATTTTATAGTTTTTTAGGTAAATTTTTTTTTGAACAATTCAAATATAAAGTTATTTTAAAACCTATTGCAGTTCTATAAACAATTTTAAATCAAGCCTCGTGCTATTTTTGTCTTACTAAACCTCTACTTTCCCATTAATTATAGCCTTGTAATAAAAAAGTAGATATTTTTTCTGAAACCAAGTTGCAAGAACACACATAGAGATCATGCTATACATAACAAATAGTAAAATACGATGTGTGTGTTCCTTGCAGTATTGTGTGATGATCTAGATGAGGTCTACATTGTCGGCCACAGGTGACCCTTGCGACCTTATAAAACAATACAGATTCAGGCAGCATTGACTCCCATGGGAGTCAATGTGTTAATGAATAAAACTATTATTAGAAAGATAAACAGTTTTATTATACATAATAAAATGTCATTATTATTAATATAATTAAGTTACTAAGTAACTTAATAATTAAGTTATTATAATTATAATTAAGAACAAATGTAAACTAAATCTGAATAAAATGTTTGTCTTTTACTAAATCTTTCGAGTTATAAAAAAAGTCTAACCTAGATAACAGCAAAGTGAGCCTAAATATGGAAGTTTATTTATGTAAGAAGAACGCTAGAATATCACTAGAACATATTTCATATTAGTAAATGTTGGAATAAATAGTAAAGGTGTAGACAAAGTGAAATAAATTAAATGAGCTATCTGTACTGAGAAATAAGAACAATATCACTGGTTCTTTTGAATTATTGGTTGGTGTTGCTAGTTGTTTGAGCTGCAATGAATCTAGCTGTATAGATGATACTTCTGTGCTGACAAAAAAGTGACTGTATCACTGATATTAATCACTACTTCTAAAAGCACTTTTTATAACTCCAACCCAGTTGCATAAGATTGAAGTGGAAAGGGTTTTAACAAATTGTTATATAAGAAAGTAAATGAAGACATGATGGAAAAGAAATACAAATCAAGGTTAAGGGAGATAAAGCAACTCTGACCAATTTGCTAAACAGAATATATGTAAGTTATAGTTGTTAAATTTTAAAAATAAAAATATTTGACATTTTTATATGTTTGTTAGTTATAATCAAAATATAAATTAGTTTTAAAGTCCTTATTTTCATGTTAAGAGTTATCAAGAAAATAAAATTCCTAGGCTTATTGTATAATTGTAAAATTTAGGAGTGCCAATGGATATCAGCCACTACAATGCCTTGCTTAGAGTATATTTGGAGAATGAACATCGTTTCTCACCAACACAATTCTTAGCTGAATTGGAAGCCAAAGGTGTTGAGCCTAATCGTGTCACCTTCCAACGTTTGATTGCTGGTTTTTGTCAAGTAGGAGATATAGAAGGAGCTACACGTATTCTGGAATTCATGCGAGAAAGACAATTACCTGTTAGTGAAAGTGTCTTTAATGCTCTAATTTTGGGACACTCACAAGCTGAGTAAGTTATTTTAAAATCAATAATCAGTAGAAAATTCTCAATAATAATCATACGATGTTTGTAATATATTTTTTCAGTGTCTAATTCTTAAATATGCCAGGCTGTTTAATTTGTTTTTATTTTGCTTGGGGGTTAACTCTAAACACTTTAGGAGCATTAAAAAGTACACAGTTTAAAGTAAAATGTAGTTAGTTGCTTCTACTTTTTAGTTAAGTTCACAACTGGGAGGTAATTATTTTGGTTTCATTAATATTATCAATTAGGTATTTGTCATTGAAAACTAAACAATATTTTTTGAACTCATAACTTCTTTACAAAACATGAGATTAAATTATTGCTTTTGTGCTATTTTTGATACTTACCTTACAGCATATATTTCCGCCAGGTTTCGCTGTGAGTCACCTCAAAGTGAGTTGAATGATAACATATGATTTCATGTAACAGCTGATTTTGTGTTGTAGGTTATGTTTTAGAGCAACCATTTTAGATGTAGATTATTATTGAATAGTTTTCTTCAGTTAATCAATATATTAATTTATTTAAATTTTGATATATCTCAGTACAAATAATTCAATATAACGATCATAATAAGTTATGTATTTCTAGTTTTGAAAGAAAAATATATTCAGGCCCTTCTTATATTTCTTAAAGAACAGATTTAAATTGAATTTGTTAAAAAAAAAATTTTATTCAGTAAACCTGTAATAAATGTTTTTTGTTACCCACATTATTTTATTATTAACTACAATAAATATTAGTCTTTATTAAACAAATTCCTCAAATAAAAATATAAAAATTGAATAAAAATGTATAAACTCATATTTTTGGCAAATTTTGTTCAACATTTTTTGAAACTATTAACTCTCTTTTGTTATCACTTCGGTCATGACTCTCCTGAGCGCTAAACCAAATTTTTTTAAAAAAATAATTAAATTAGTACTTATTATATAAGCTGTAGTATTTTACATCCAAGGTGATGTATTAACAACCAGGATTTCTAAGTAAAATTCTGTTTCAGTTAATGAGGCTGAATGACTGCTTGTAAATTGAAAAAATGTTTTTTTATATTAAAATTGATAGACAACTGAATCCTTTTCTTATAGCAAAAACTTCTTAGAAGCAGATATTTCTCTACTTTCCATATGTCAGTACATGATTTTAATTATATTTTAAATCATCCACATAAAGAACTCTGTTTGTTCAAGGTAATATTTTTCTCAACCATTATTATGTTCCGATATCTACTTTACTGTTTCCATGCTTCCATGCAGATTCTACATTTTGGCATAATGAGTAAACACCTTCTTTTGACCTTTCAAAAAAACGTTATACATCAAGTATGTGATCTGTGGATCTTTCCTATATCCAAGACAAGGGGGTTTCCTTCGTCCCCTCTGTAATCACAATCTTGTTTAGATTTTATAATCTCTCCTTATAACCTACCATTATATGCACCTCCATTTAACAGTCCCCTATATTTTACAGACTTCAAATTCCAATTTTGTGACATAGAGATCTTTTAATAAATCAACAATTATTGTTTTTAACCCATTGGCATGCCAGTTTTTCAGAGCCTGGTGTAACCTGAGAATTTCTATTAATTTGGCACTTTTAAAGACTTGTATAGAAACAACTATAACTTTTTTCTTTATCATTATATTACCTTGAAACTTTCATGACTTATGACTTGAAATGTACGCTTCATAAAACTACTGTTATAATATTATTAATTTAATTAAACGTGTGTTGACTATGACTGAAATTGTTTTCAGTCTTGATAAGGGCAACAAATTAGTTGCTGAAACATTGTACTAAATAAATAAACATTTGACTGAATATTCAGCAGTATTATCACTTATTCAATAGTTATCTCGAGTGTTCACATAAACATGAATATAAATAAATCTGTCTGTATCACTTTAGTGTAAACCCTGTACAAACCTTGCTTATACCAAACACAACCTCAAAACTTCATGCAATGTTAAATAATTATATTTGTATTTTCAGAAAGGTTACACCTCCTAAAAACAAATTATTTATAGAACAAATATTACAATGAAAATATTGGAAAGAACCCCAATACCACAAAAACAATCAAAAATAACAAATAAAACAAGTTACTTAAGATTAAACCCTTATGTACATTTCGATGACCATGTCATCATCATCAGAGGGTCTTATTACAAAATACAATATATTTTGTTTTATTTGTTATTTTTGATTATTTTTGTGGTATTGGGGTTCTTTCCAATATTTTCATTGTAATATATTGTACCACTGTGCTCTTGATATTGTGTAAGAACAAATATTGATGATTCACCTAGTAACAATAATTGTCCCGGCAAATGCTCCGATACAGCAGAAAAACGTGAAACTACTTGGAGCTACACTGGACGTAACAGTTCCGTCCAGGAATGTCATGGCACCATGACAGTACGTTGGAAATGTTTCGTTTAAGTATGGGTTAAATTTTGATACACAAATTTTAATGTTGAATATAAAAAAAATTGCACTGTCTGTAAATAGAAAAATTATTCCGACAATAGATAAATCATCATTGTCACTAATGTGCAGTGTTGTAGAATAATTGTCTCCTGTTTGCACATTTTAATATAATAATGACTGGTGATGCATGATTCCTAAAACTCTAGCATACTCCCTGTATTATGTTTTTAATCTGTCTTGTTATGATGAAAATGATGAATTCAGTGATGGTGAGATGCAAAAACTGATCATCCACAAACTTGCTGCTAACTAGCTTGATTTTAGTAGAGGCTATGTCCACCATTTGGAAGTTCTAATGTAAAATTGTTTTTCTTGTATAAACTTGAATTGAACTCTGCAGTGTTGTAGAATAATTGTCTCCTGTTTGCACATTTTAATATAATAATGACTGGTGATGCATGATTCCTAAAACTCTAGCATACTCCCTGTATTATGTTTTTAATCTGTCTTGTTATGATGAAAATGATGAATTCAGTGATGGTGAGATGCAAAAACTGATCATCCACAAACTTGCTGCTAACTAGCTTGATTTTAGTAGAGGCTATGTCCACCATTTGGAAGTTCTAATGTAAAATTGTTTTTCTTGTATAAACTTGAATTGAACTCAGAATTCAGATTTCCAAAGAGCTCAAGGAAAAAGTTATACAACTAAATGCAAAATTTTATTTTGGTAAACAAATCATAAACAGAACTGTTTCCTTTTTTTAAGCAAAAAAGTAAACTTTTGTCACTTTTTGTTTGTTATAGTGACATGGAAAGTGCTCATGGAATCCTGGGAGTAATGAAACAGGCTGGCCTGGAGCCAAGTAATGAATCTTACACAACTCTTATGTGCGGTTATGCAAAGAAAGGAGACATAACTGCAATAGAGAAATT